>SJYQ01004268.1:178423-214344 GCA_006410935.1 Redunca redunca
TCTCCTGCATTGCAGGCGGATTCTTTACCAACTGAGCTATCAGAGAAGTCTACCACAAAAGCAACATGGAGGCCCCTTTGATAAACTGTGTTTTCTTCTGGTGGAGAGTCCGTGTGAAACTGGATCCATGGATAAACTGGATTATCTAGAATGAGGTCATATAAATGGCTTGACCCACCCTTACACAATCACTGTGCTGATGGGGTAACAAGCAGGGGCCCTTGCCGCTTCCCGCCACTCTCTATAAATAGAGGTTTCAGCCCCAGACACACTCTGACAGCCAGTCACTGACTTGAGGAGGCTGAAGGCAAGAGGGCTCAATGGAGGTAAGTGATGACTGAGAACATCTAAGGAGAAGGTTTGGGAATCAGGACAGAAGGAGGGGGTGGGTTTCGGAAGGCTGGGTTTTCTGCTCACCTTGCTGAGCTCAAAGACCTTGTGAACGCAGTGGGTCTCCCTTAAACTCCATATTAACTATGGCTGACCGCGGGGCTCACTGTCGGGGGGAGAGTGTTGCCACCCTCCATGGTGCGAGGCGGTGTGGTGCACTGCATTTATTCCACAAGGCTTTCTGAACCTCAGCCCCCTGGGCTAAGCAGAGATGTTCGTCTGCATTCCTTTGTGTTAACCCGCACAGAGAGAACCTCCCGGATCTACAGTAGAGAATGGTACTGTCCCAATTTCCATTTGAGGAAACGGACCCCCACTTTTGTCCATTTAGAAATCCGAATCCGAAGATGGGCAGCGTGGACGCCTATGACCGGGTCCAAAAGGGACCCCTGAAGCTGAAAGGAGTCCCAGAGCTTGGCGTGACCAAGCGGAAGAAAAAGGACAGAGACAAGGCAAAACTCCTGGAAACGATGGGAAAAATCCAGAAGAACCAGGAGGAGGAGCTGAGACGCCCCCTTGACAAGCGGACCCCAGCCCAGGTGGCCTTTGAGAAGGGGCAGGAGAAGCGACAAATGGAGAGGATCCTGGAGAACGCATCCAAAACCCACAAGCAGAGAGTGGAGGACTTCAACAGACGCCTGGACACGCTCACGGAGCACTATGACATTCCCAAAGTCAGCTGGACCAAGTAGCCGCCCCACCCCGGATATACCCAGAATACCCAGGGTATCTCTTCCCGAGGTGTCTAGAAAAAGGAAGGCTTCTGAAAGTGATAGGTGTCATTCTTTTTTTCCTATTGGTGGACAACTTCCAGTCTTCAAAAAGGCTACTTAGAAATCGGTTCTTCTCACACCTTAGCTCATCACCTGATTTTAGAAAAGCCTTTCGAGACTTATCTCACAAGAACAGAAAGACCAGAGGAGTCAGACCCATCTGGCTCCCACCATCACGTCCCTGACTCTGTCAAACCCTCCTGGCAGTGAGACCAAAAATTCACAAGATCATGAAAACCAATCCGTTCACCCGAAAACGCAACCCCCAACGTCCCAAATAAACAAAATCCAAAAGGAAGCCCAGGCATTTCCCCAGCGGTCCAGCGGTCGAGACTCAGCGCTTCCGCTGCAGGCGGCGCGTGGTTTCCTTCCGCGGTCTGGGAGCTAAGGTCGCACGTGCCTCCCTGCTTGGCCAAAAACAGAAGAAACAGAATACACAGACTGCATCACTCAACCACTATGGAGGCCTCTTTAGTAACTCGTGGCTTCTCCTGAGCGAGTTTCCCAGGGCAATCGAATCCCTGGCGCTGAAGGAAAGTGGGACGATCTCTATCGGTTTGCCCCACCCTTAACCAAGCCGTGCGCTGATTGGGCAACAGCCCGGGAAGCCCGGCACTTCTTCAGCTCCACAGAGAGACGTTTCTCCGCCGCCGAGTTTGAGAGCAAGTCCCAACTGAGGAGGCCCGAGGCGAGAAGGCGTCAAGGAGGTAACTGGCGGGAACTGTCTAAAGAGAACGCTAGCAAGTCAGGGCACGTGGCAGTGGGCTTCAGTGAGTCCTGCCTTCTGTTCACCTCGCGTTCGCTCGAAGACCGTGCGAAATGCACCGCCCGCGCCCGGCCACACAGAAACCGCGGTTCATTTGTGGAACTCTTCTGTGAGTGAGATGGTTTCCGCACTCCAAGGTGTCCTGTGGTGTGGTTCATTTTGTCAACAAGGGCTTTTAAGCACTGCCCTGGGGACATTGCTGGCTACACAGTTTCTTGTTCTCTAAGATGGCTGTCGGGAGAATAGACTGGATTCCTGTCCCTGGTATGAACATCTGAAGGGGAGTAATGCCCAGTATCGGGATGCGGGATGGTAGGGTGGGTGAAAATAAACTAATCGGCTGCATTCTTTTTTTTCTTTTTCTTTTTCGCCCCCGTACTTCTGAATACTGAATGTGTTACTGAGGAGAAGCAAGAGGAAGTTCCTTTCTATTGGGGTCAGTCGGGCACCCACTTCTAGAAGCGTTTGCCCTGAGTCCTACTGAAAAACTCTGCAGTCAGTATGGCTGAGAACCAGACGCGGGGCCCTGGCGCCCTCGCGGACAGCCCCGGAGCAGAGTCGCCAGCGCCTGCGCCCCGCCAGGAGAGCAGAAGGGACAAGCCCGCCTCCGACCTTGAGGAGCTGCGCATCCGCTTCAGAACGTTCCGCAGCTCGGAAGCGTCCGACCCGATCCAGGCTCTGCGGCGGCTCCGGGCGCTCTGCGGCCTGTGGCTGAGGCCCGAGCTTCACACCAAGGAGCAGATGGTGGACAGGCTGGTGCTGGAGCAGTTCGGGATGTGCATGCCGCCGGAGGTCCAGGTCCTGGTCAAGAGGAGTGGTGCCCAGACGTGTAAGGATCTGGAGGAGGTGCTGAGAAAGCAGCAGAGACTGAAGAAATGGGTGAGTAGGGCCCGAGTGACCCTGTGGGACAGGGAGCGGTGGGATGAGGGGCTGCGAGCCGGGAGATGAAGCAGAAGGACCGGAGGGGTTGCCTCTAAATCAGGGCTTCCCACAGGGCTGAGCACTTGCCCGTGACATCACGGGCGAGGTTTCTGTTGGTCCTCACTTTGAGGGTGTTGCTCTGTGAAATGTCATTCCCAGGAGGTGGGCTCTTGGGCTGGAATATGCAACGAATACCTTTTTGGATCTTGTGAAGGGAGACTGATCCTATTTGAATTTTTTCTACAGACTGTAGTCCGTGTCCAGGACAAGGATTTTTTGATGCCAGTCTCAGATGGTGAGATGTTAGGATTTGAGGTCAGTGAGGGGCACGATGAGGGAGACCGAGCCAGGGAGCGCCAGTCTCCAGTCAGTGTCGACCCTCCAGACAAGGGCCAGCAGGAAAGCCAAGACGGGCAGCATCTGCCAGGAGCCAAGGAGCCGTCCAGGGGGCAGGTGAGTGTGATGTCCTGACCCGCAGTCTGGGAGCAGGTAGAAGGGGGTCGGGTGGGCGTGGCTGCACAAGTAATTGGGAGAACTTGGCAAAGGACGAGAATGGACCCACTGCCTCCAGGAATTCCCATGGATGTGTTCCGTTCCCAGCCGTTTTCCAGCCAGTGTGAGAATGAAGACTCATCTGTCTTTCCTAGTGCTTCACCATGAAAGCTTGTGGCCATAAGCATGAGGAGAGAGGAGCCCTGTTTCCATGGGATGGTGCTGGGTCAGTTCCTCAGGGGTAAATGCACTCGCAGCTGTTTTACCCATGATGGATTTTGTCAGAGGCACTTACTATTGGGGAATGTTGTAAATTGAATTGAATAAGAAATTCCAAGTTGGAGTCATTTACCCCCCGAGAAGTTTTTGGAGTATGTCTGGAGAGAGTGGATTGTTTTGAAATGTGAATAGAGGGAGGAGATGCTACTGATTTCTCATGAATAGAGACCAGCTATACTGCTTATCATCTTATTATGCCCAGGCCACCCTCCATGAGGAAGACAGATCCAGCCAAGGTATCAGCAAGTGGTGAATTCAGGAGCCCTAGAGCCAGAGTCCTCTGCTTGCAGAGTCAGGGGCAGGGAGGATTTGAGATGAGGTGGAGAGAGATGTGCAAAGACAGTTGGCAGTGCCAGCTGTGAAATCTGGACTTGGTTGCCAGAGGTGGTCGGTATAGATCAAGGACAGTCATGGGCATCAGGAGAGGACTGCCAGTCAGGGTGGTGGGAAGCAGTCAGGGCACATCCCTCAAAATGATATTCAGAAAGCTGAGTCTTAGATCAGGGTACTAGGGGGGTGGGGAAAGAGGAGACAGAGCTTGCCATGGGCTAAGGCAGTGGGCTTGACTCTGCTTGGTTGCCCCTTGTCAGGGCCAGGAAGCTCTCCCGCCAGAGACCATTCCTGAAACAGGTGAACTGGAGGGTCAGATGCCCTCCAAGGAGAACTTGGAGAAGGACCTGCTGGAAGACGCAGGAGTGACAAGAACCCTTCCGTCTCAAGAGCCTGGACTTCTGCAGGATCGTGGTGAGGATTAAATACTTGGAGACCTCAGGCGGCGATGACTGCCTCCACTGATGCCCAGGGAGGGGGACCCAGCATTTCCATCCCTTGGTGTTGGGGGGAGGGTGGGTAGGAGCTGGTTCTCCAGTGCCAACCTTCTCCATCGTCAAGGTTCCAGAGTGTTTCATCAGCTAGACTCTTAGGTGGTTTGGCTGATGGGAAGTCTGTAGCCAAGATTAGGGATGGTTCCAATGAGGCTGGCACCATGGACAATGCTCCTTGATAAATATGGTGCTGAATCTCTTCTTTCAGCAGATTCTGGGAGGGCAGAGAGAGAGGGGAGAGTCCCCGGGAAGGAACTGATACTTCAAATGGGGCTCCAGACCCTTGCCTCCTGTGTTCCAGAGGGAGACGTTTCCACTACGAGTGGATCCGGACGAGGTCCTCTGAAGAATCGCAGACACGTCCTAAGGAAACGGGACAGCAGTCCCACTCGCCAAGACGTGCGTCAACAAGCAGCCACGAGTTTGGACCAAGGGGAGTTCTCAGGACAGCTTGGGTCCCATTCCCTTGGTTCATCTGGCACAGTGGGACCCACCAGTCTTCCTGAGGGAGCAGAAACCCCGGGACCGGCACCCTCTGAATGCAGGGTGTGCAAAAAGAGCTTTCCTGATCAATCTCAGTTTACTCTGCACCAGAGGACACACACGGGAGAGAGGCCCTTTCAATGCGATACCTGTGCCAAAGGGTTCCTGCAGCCTTCGGACCTGCGGGTTCACCTGCGGATCCACAGTGGCGAGAAGCCCTACAGCTGTGACGTCTGCCTCAAGAAGTTCTCCCACGACTCCACGCTGCGCGCTCACAAGAGGCCCCACACCCAGGAGAAGCCTTTCCGATGCGAGCACTGTGGCAGAGCCTTCGGCCACCGAGGGAACCTCATTGTTCACCGACGCACCCACTATAGGATCAAGCCCTACGTGTGCCCCGAGTGTCACCGTGCCTTCTGTCAGCTGGGGACTTTGAAACGCCACCAGAAAATCCATTCCAAATGACTGGCTCAGGACCCTGCCCTCTGGTCCACGTGCCTTCTGCTCCTAGAAGGAAATTCAGGATTCTTAGTCACTTAGGTGATACAGTGGAAGTGTAACATGTGAAGAACTTACGATCATACTGGAACCCGATGGGGTTCCATTCACCTGAATTAGGTGAACGTTTGAGTGATGACTTATCTTTCCCTTCAGATGTTGGTTTCTACTTTAGTGTAGCCTGTGTTTCCGTGACAAGTTTTGGCTTTGTGTTGTTCTTTGAGTGAATGCAGGTCTCATTAGTTTTCAGTACTTCTTTGTGAAAGTGAGGTCACTGCTGATCGTCCCCCCATTAGGGAAGATTTCATTGTAAATTAGGATGCTCCTAGCAGAGTGTCCAGATGAAAAAGAGGATCACCAGTGAAATTTAAATTTCAAATAAACAGACATTTCTGTCAAATAAGTGTCCTGTGTATTTCCCCTTCCAAGATTTTTTTTTATATGGAGTAGATGTTAGCTGTGGTTTGTTACATGGCCATTATTATGTGGAGATACCCCTCTGTAAGGCTTCCCCAGTGGCTCAGGGGTAAAGAATCCACCTGCAATGCAGAAGACCCAGGTTGGATCCCTTCATCAGGGAGATCCCCTGGAGAAGGGAACGGCAACTATTCTTGCCTGGAGAATCCCATGGACAGAGGAGCCTGGCGGGCTACAGTCTATGGGGTCACAAAGAGTCGGACACAGCTGAGCACCCACGTCTTCCCTCTGTGCTTGTTTTGATATTTCTTCCCTAGTTATATAGAAAAAGGAAGACTTCCAAAACTGATAGGTATCATTCTTTTGCCCTACGGCAGTACAACCTCTGATTTTCTAAATGCTTACTCCAAAGTAGGTTCTTTTCATACTGTAGCTTTTAAGTTGATTTTAGAAAATTCTTTTGAGCTGTATTTACATAAGAAAAAATAGCTATGTAACCCAACAACTATCATAGCTCTATTCTGTTACTCTTGTAAACTCTTCAGGCAAATGAAAAAAAAAATGACTAAACCAGGAATACCAATCCATTTACCCCCCAAAATGCAATCCATAAAAGGCTAAAGTACAATAAATGAAGTCCTCCACAAAACCCATATGGAGGCCTCTTTAGTAAGACATGGTGTAGTTTCCATGGAAAATGAATCCCCCTGGCTTACTTAATTCATTCCACAATATTCACCCAATCACTCCACTTTTGGGGTAACAGGCAGGGACCCCTGAAATTTCCCCCAGCACCATATAAATAGAGACATTTCATCTCCTGGTCCAGTTTGAGAGCCAGTCCCTGACTTGGGAACACTTAGGGCAAGAGGACACAGTGGAGAAAATGTCAGCTGGGGACACGTGAAGAGACTGCTCAGAGGTCAGGACAGATGGACGTGGGTTTCAGAAGGGTTTGGTTTTTTATGCTACGTTCATTAGTTCGAGACCTTGTTGAAACCACGAATCTCCCTAGATCCCCATGTTAACTATGGTTGATTGTCGAACTGTTCCATGACATGAGAAGTTGTCACCCAGCTGAACCTCAGAACCCAAAAACACTCACTGTAAAATCTACATGCACCCCAATGTTCATAGCAGCAGTATTTACAACAGCCAAGACATGCGTGCCAGGCAGGTGTCCATCAGCAGAGGAGTGCAGGTGTGGTGCGTATGCAATGGAATGTTACTCAGGCATAGAAAAGAGTGAAACTGCCACTGGCAGCAGCGTAGATGGACCTGGGGGCATTACGCGTAGTGAAGTACGTCGGAGGAAAGCGAATACTGCGTAATAGTACTGATACTCCTGTGTGTAATCTTAAAAAAACGGCTAATACAGCAGAGACTTCCCAGCGGCTGAGACTCGGCTCCCAGTGCAGGGGCGCCTGGTTAGATTCCTGGTCGGGGAACTGGGTCCTGCTGCCGAAACTAAGACTCGGAGCAGCTGAATACGTAAATACTTTTAAAATTTATTAATTAAAAAATACAAAAGCTGGCTAATCTAACAAAAAGCAGGCTCACAGATACAGAGAACTAACTAGTGGGTGACTAGTGATGAGAGGAAAGGTGGGGGAGTGGAAGGCAGAGACTACTGGGTGTCAGGATACAAGGATGTTGTGTACAACATGGGGCATAGAGCCCATATGCATTAGATATCGACTATCTGGCCATTGTCATTCATTTAAGGGAACAGTAAATGAAGCGAAAGTGAAAGTCAGTTGTGTCCAACTCTTTGCAATCCCATGGGAATAGTCCGTGGAATTCTCTAGGTCAGGATACTGGCGTGGGTAGCGTTTTCCTTCTCCAGGGGATCTTCCCAACTCAGAGATCAAACCCAGGTCTCCCACATTGCAGGCAGATTCTTTACCAGCTGAGCCATCAGGGAAGCCCAAGAATACTGGAGTGGGTAGCTTATCCCTTCTCCAGCACCATCTTCCCAACCCAGGAATCGAACTGGGATCTCCTACATTGCAAGTGGATTCTTTACCAACTGAGCTATCAATAAGTGACAATTAACTCTTCTTTGCAAGCTTGGAACATTTCTTTTGAAATCAGCCAGCCAGCAGAGGGCAGCAGTATCATTTCTGTACATTCTTGCCAAACTGGATATTGTACTTTTTGCCTCCAGAGGCACAAATATAAGACCATCTTTTCTTTTTTTTTTTAAGGATTTATTCATTTTGGTTGTGGGGGCTCTTCGTTGCTGTGCGTGGGCTCTCTCTAGCTGTTGGACTTCCCCGGTGGTACAGTGGATAGGAATCCGCCTGCCAGCGCAGCGGACACTGGTTCGAGCCCTGGTCCAGGAAGATCCCACAAGCCCAGGTGCCACAACTATGGAGCTTGTGTGCCTAGAGCCCATGCTCTCAACAACAGAAGCCACAGCCAAAAATAAATAAAATGTTAATTAATTAAATAATTACTGTAAAGACAGAGAGAGACCAGAGACTGAGGACTCTGGATGCAACACCAAGACCTGACCCAATAGACACGTGACCCAGTGGACACGGAGCACGGAGTGTGGGTGTCCCGAGCGGTGCCCTTGAGACAAATATCAAATTACTACTTTGTACATCTGAAACTATTATATTGTAAGCCAACTATCTTTCAGTTAAAAAATAAAATGAAAAAATAAAAATAACCAGTGCTTCAAATGGGGAAATGTTTTGCTAACCGATGCCCCAAGGAATGAGTATCTGTTTAAAATAAATAAATCTTTCTGCTGTTGGTGCAGGAAGGAATTTGATCCTTCGTATGATATTGCACATGATCTGCCATTCTTTTCTTTTACTAGAATGCTATATTTGAATTGTATCATAAAATACGTTATTATTACATAAATCATTATTAACCCCAAAGAGTTATATAGAGGTAAAATTCTGATTACTATAATGACAATCTTTTTTTTTTTTTGGCCACCCCACGAAGCATGTGGGATCTTTGCTCCCTGACCAGGGATTGAACCCGCACCCTTTGCACTGGAAGGCAAAGTCTTAACCACTGGACTGCCGAGGAAGTCCCTGTTCCAGTTCCTTGTGTGTATGTGCACTTTCTGTTTCAATGTGAACTTCAGAACCTACTTAGTAAATTCTATTTTTAAAAAATCCCATTGGCACATGTCTTTTTTGGTTTGCCTAGTTTCCTTTGCTTCTGTTTACTTTTTATTTACAGCCACGTCATCAGCCCAGTACCCAGCCCGTGTCATGAGCCCCGTAAATATTCACTGAAAGGGCGACTGTATAAAGTGGTGGTGCGTCCACAGGACAGAAGAGTGTGCTGCAGACGGAGCTTCATCTACCGCGCTGGCAAAGCGTCTGCAACAAACTGATAGCTGGGAGAAAAGGCAGGTCACCTCGCCGTAGGCAGGATGGGGTTCTGTTTGCACATTTGGTACAGGTGCAGGCAGGTGCGTGCGTGCAGGTGTGCGCAGCTGGGCGTGCGTGTGAAACCCACACCACACTGAACAGGGTTACCACGAAATGAATAAAGAAGTGAAGTGCACATTTCTCTGCATTTTTCAAGCTGCTATTGTTAGCAGCAGTAAAGACGCTTCACTTTAGGTTAAAAAGCTTTTGTTGAGTATTTAGTAGTGAAAACCACTGCACAGAGTCAGTGTCAAACTTGAGCCTAAGTGGGGTCAGACGCCAGCTGAGGACCTGGGGTGGCGAGTGGGGAAGAGGAATGGGTAATTGGAGAGCCGGAGGAAAATTCTGCCCGCAGAGAGTAAGTCATTCAACCAGGAACTCCCAATGCAAGGCAAATGAGTGTTAAACAAAACAAAAAAGAAAAGAAACAGCGTCAGCGCTCACAGGTGGGTGCTGCCTAATTACAGCCCAGAAGCCACTCTCATCTCGCAATTTCAAAGTTTTAATTCCCTCTAATACGTTCAGATTTGTTTGTTCCCCTCCCTCTCTTGCTTGGAGGGTAAAGTTTCTTTTTCCCTTCGGTGTTCTCTCTGTCCCCGCGGCCTCAAAAATGAAGCTGTTTTTCTTGACCCTCCTGGAGGTGGGTTGAATAATTGATCATAATTATGCAGCCTGGCAGGAAAGACGAAGAAAACAGCCTCCCCTACTTCCAGAGTCCCTCCGAGGGTTGTTAAGGCAATTTTAATGAGTCCCAGAGTGTGATGCTCAACTTCTGCCTGTGGAGATGCTGAACTGGCATCAAAAAGTTCACTCTGAAGATCTGAAAAACCTGACTTGCCAATTGCGAGCTGCCAGGCTGGGCTGCTTGGTTCAATGCTTATTTAAAAAAAACACAAAACCACAGTCATTTCCTGTTTCTGATCTTGAAGCATCCATCCTAAAGGAAATGAACCCTGAGTGTTCATTGGAAGGACTGAGGCTGAAGCTCCAGTACTTTGGCCACCTGATGCGAAGAGCCAACTCACTGGAAGAGACCCCGGTGCTGGGAAAGATCGACCACAGGAGAAGGGGACGACAGAGGGTGAGACTGTAAAATAGCAACATGACTCAATGGACATGAGTTTGAGCAAACTCCAGGACACAGCGGAGGACCGAGGAGCCTGACATGCTGCGGTCCATGGGGTCGCATGAGTGTCAAAGTCCAAGAGTCAGACACAACGTAGTCCCTGAACAGCAACAACAGTCTATCATATTTTAGGTTCCACACACTGAGTGATATCGTACGGTATTTGTCTTTCTTGGTCTGGCTTACTTCACTTCGTGTGATCATCTCTGGGTCCATCCACGTTGCTGCAGACGGCATTGTTTTGTCCTTTGCATGGCTGAGTAGTATTCCACTGTGTGTGTGTGTGTGTGTGTGTGTGTGTGTGTGTGTGTATCTCACATCTTCTTTATCCATTCATTGAGACAAGAAGTCTTAATACTTAGTGTGTCTTTGTTTCCTATGTATACATATACACATAACATAAAATGCTTATATACATAATATATACATTATATATATATCTACACAAATATATATATACACAGATACACACATTACACATGTGTTTTTTAAATGCAGAACAATTAGGAGGAGCAGCAAAGAGACTTAAACACAAGAGTGACATGATCATGATTTCCTTTAAAAAATCCACAGAGCAGTTTCTGGGGACAGCTGGCCCTGGAGGCCTGGAGCTGTGCGGAGCCCGCTGCCATGGCCCAGGCTGTCTCTCCTTGTGATGAGCATGCCCTGAGTTAGGCAGGGGTGAAGACAAAAGTCTGAGCAGCATTCAAAAAGGTGTCTCGAGGGCCCCTGCTGCAGATGGCGATAAACAAAAGCAAGTCTAGAAAAGAAAAAGAAAAGAAAAATAATAATAATAAAAAAAGAAAAGCAAGCCAGGGGCCCAAGGGGCTCCCCCTGAAGGCAAACTGGAGTTGAAGGGCAGGTCCGAAGGAGGAACATAAGTGCCCATTTTTATTCTCTTTTGATTTTTATTCTATTACCAGTATTTTCTAATTTTCCTTGTTACGGCTTCTTGGACATACCCCTCATTTAGAAGTGGGCATTTAATTTCCAAATACATGTGGTTTTTAAAGTATCTTTGATATTAACTTCTCATTTCGATATTAATTTCTCATTTCATTGCTTTCTCCTCTGCAATTTCCCTCTGTGGTTTTCCAGTCTCCTAACTTTATTGAGGCTTTTGATGGAGAAGTCAAAGATCTCTCTTGGTAAATGTCACAATTTGCTTGAAATAAGTGGGTTTTTCCAAACTTCTTATATTGATTTCTAACATAATTCCACGGTAATAAGAGAAAATGCCATGTGTGACTGCAATATCTTTAGACCATGAAATTTCTGCACCTGCCCTTATGTCCCTGGGTGTGACCAGTGTCTCCTAGTTTACAGTCTATGGGAACCGGAATAGAATTTCTATCCTGCTGTGTGAAAATTGTATAAATCTTAAATATGTTGAATTGGTTCATAATGCTTTTCAGGTCTACTATAATTGACCTCTCTGTACTGACTTAAAAAAACTTAATTTAACTACTTAAAACAAACAATTGTAACAAATAGTGGAACTATATGTAGTTTTGTTCTGTATTTTCCAAATCTCGTGTAAATGTATTATCATATTTTCATAATTAAAAAAAAATAATAAAGACAAAAAGCAAAAAATATATATATAATGGGGTGATATGTGACTTTGTTTTGTATTTCCCAAGTCCCCTGTAAACATGTTATATTATTTTCATAATTGAAAAAAGAAAAGCAAAGACTGCCCATTTTCAGTGGTCAGTAAGCAGGTCGGTGGGACAGACGTCCAGGGAGACACTCAGTGGAGCCCATAGGTAGCTTGGTTTTGGGGTCTGGAGTAGACAGCAGGCTTGACCACTGTCTGTAGGGGGTTCACGAGCCCCAGGTAGTGGAGAGGGTAGGTGGGGAGAGAGCCCCATATCTGAATGAGGTCCACAGGAAGGACAAAGCAGGGGAGGGGACCCAGGATACTGTCAGAGGCCACCGCAATCAGGACAGGGGTGAAGGAAGGGGGAAGCAATGGAGACATTCAGGGGCAGTGAGATGGTAGACTTCCAGCAAGGGGTGACTCATCAGAGCCAGCGGGTCAGCTGGGAATGACCCCCAGGGCTGACCCCCATGTCCTCAAGAGAATTTACGGGGAGGTTACGGAACACTTGCTCCTGGGACGTGAGCTTCAGAGTCCCTCCAGTGCCTCCTGATCAAAGATGTGCAGAAACCAGACGCCCACTGGCCTCAGACGCCTGGAGACCTGGCCATCTTCCACCCTGGATCTTCCCGCCCACCATGGCCACATCTTCCTAAGTGTGGGGGACTCCGTGAGCCTCTGGCACGTTTGGAGAACTCTGCCACCCTTAGGGAGTTATGGGGGTGTAGTTTGGGGCAGTCAACCCCTCCTTTTGTATTAAAAGTCATTTCTACTAGAAGTTAAGTAAGCAAATATAAGTAAACAAAAATAAATGTTCAGAATACATTTTCCTAGTTTTTTTGTGCTTGATTTGTGGTTTTGCAGAAATAAGAAATACTATGAGGACTCTTCCCCGGTGGCTCAGAGGGTAAAGAATTCGCCTGCAATGTGGGAGACCTGGGTTGGGAAGACCCCTGGAGAAAGGAAAGGCTACCCACCCCAGTATTCTTGCCTGGAGAATCCTATGGACACAGGACCTTGGTGGGCTACAGTCTGTGGGGTTGAAAAGAGCTGGATACAACTGAGCAACTTTCACAAGGAATCTTGGGTCTTCCCTGGTGGTGCAGATGGTAAAGAATCTCCCTGCAATGCAGAAAACAGGGTTTCCCTGGCGGCTCAGTGGTAAAGAATATGCCTGCCAATGCAAGAGATGTAGGTTCAATCCCTGGGTCAGGAAGATCCCCTGGAGAAGGGCGAGGTAATCTATTCCAGTATTCCTGCCTGGAGAATCCCATGGACAGAGGAGCCTGGTGGGCTAAAGTCCACGGGGTCTCAGAGCCGGACACGATTTAGTGACTGACACTTTAGTGTGTATATGTCAGTCCCAATCTCTGAATTTATTCTTCTTCTCTTACTGTCTGGTAACCATAAGTTTGTTTTTTACAACTGTGATTCCATTTCTATTTTGTAGATAAATTCATTTGTATCATTTTTTTTTTAGATTCCATATGTAGGTGATATTATGTGGTATTCATCTTTCTCTGTTTGAATTACTTCACTCAGGATGACAATCTCCAGCGCCATCCTGAAAGCCCTGTGGCCAAAACACAATGTTTTAAAAAACTTATGCTTACAAAGCAGTGGTTGTTAAATAGTTGAAGGCTTGGAGAAATGATCAGTATCCTGTGCATGAAAGTAAAGGACTTTGAATACTTCATGCATGAAATAATCTTTTTTTCTTTTTTTGACTTTTTTTTTCCTGCTGTGTGGCCTGTGAGATCTTAGTTCCTGACCAGGGATCCAACCCCTGGTCTCGGCAGTGAAAGTGTCTAGTCCTAACCACTGGACCGCCAGGGAATTCCCAAAAATCACTTCTTAAGAGATGTATGGGTAACATATCATTTGTTGTTGTTGCTGTATAGTCGCTAAGCTGTATCTGACTTTTTGAGACTCCATGGGGGATCTTCCTGACCCAGGGATCGAACCTGCGTCTCCTGCATTGGCAGGCATATTCTTCACCACTGAGCCACTAGGGAAACCCTCAGAATATTTAAAAAAACCCCTTATAGGTCACGGGTCCTACACAAACAGGAGATGGGGGTCATAGGATGACAAAGACCAGGCGCAGCATAAAATTATTCTAAAATGTTTTAGGATAAATAAGCAAGGACTTCGATGGTGGTCCAGTGGCTAAGACACTGAGCTCCCAATGTCAGGGACTCAAGTCGATCCTTGCTTGGGGAACTGGATCCCACATGGCACAAGTAAGAAACCCGGACAGCTAAATCAGTTCATTTCAGTCACTGGGTCGAGTCTGACTCTTTGCGACCCCCATGGACTGCAGCACGCCAGGCTTCCCTGTCCATCATCAACTCCCGGAGCTTGCTAAATAAATAAATAAAAATTTTTGAAAAGTACCCAATGCGCTTAACTCTTATCCAGGTACCTAGAAAAAAAAAAAAAAGATAAATAAGCAGACACCAATGGGAAGAAGCAGCCTCTGTGTCAGCCCCTGGTGTCATGGGCACAGAGCAGACACCTGTCAGCCTCCAGGCGGCTGGAGGGTGTGTGTGGGCAGTTAGCCCTTGGAATCTGGGAGAACAGCGAGTGATCAGAGTCCCCTTGATCCTGGAAGGAGCTCACCCACCCCAACCCCCAAGCCCGCTGTCCACAAGTCAGGGCCCTCCCTGAAGATGTTCTTGCTGATTCTGCTTTCCCTGGGACTGGCAGATGCCTGCATCCCCCGGGAAGGTAAGCCCAGCTCCTCCTGCCGTCTCCCCACCCTCTGTTTCTTCTTACCATGGGCGGGGGCCTGGTGGCTGGCCTCAGAGAGCCTCCTTGGGTCCAAGTCCAGGCTCCTTCCTGCTCCCTGTTTAGAAATTCTCACTTCCCCTTTCCCTTGGTGCAGATGGAGGGGTGGGCGAGTCCTGGGTATCACGGCTCCTGCCCTTGGAGACACACAGGCTTGTGTCTGAACCCTGGTTAAATCACCAACTTCTTAGGTGGAGCGGTAGTAAAAAGAATCCACCTGCCAAGGCTGGAGACGCCAGAAACTTAGGTTCAAACCCTGGGTCGAGAAGACTCCCCTGGAGGAGGAAATGGCAACCCACTCCAGTACTCTTGCCTGGAGAATCCCATGGACAGAAGAGCCTGGCGGGCTACAGTCCACGGGGCCACAACGAGTGGGACATAACTGAGCGCTCACAACAATCTGTGATACCAGGGGTGGGAGTGATTGCCCCGAAGAAGTGGTGCTAACTTGTCCTCGACATGCTTTATCAGAGATGACGTGTTGGTGAGGTGTCTTACTACCTGTGATGTTAAGTTTGATCACCAACCAGCTACTATTTTCACCTTTATAATTGGTAGATAATCTTGCTGAGATCACTGGGAACTTCGCAGATATTCTATTCCTCCTCAAACTTTCCCCCCATGAATTGCAGCATCCATGTGTGGATCTTGTCTGCCAAAATGATTGCGGTAGTATTTGCACGATGGTGATTTTCTATTTCTCTTATTTGTGCTACATGTATCTGTTGGAATGCTTCTGTAAGGAAGACTCAATGCTTCTGCTCTATTTATTTATTCAAGTAATTATATCAATATGAACGCACGGATATTTATTTTATCAACAAAAAGTAACAGCTTATCTTTTGATGGGTGGAAGGGTGATGGCCACAAGTTCTCTTTTGGACATGCTGAGTGTGAAGAGCCTGTAAGATGTGCAAGACCTCCATGGGTCACAGGTTCCGTGAGAGCAGGGTGTGTGATGTCTTATTTTCTCCTGTACCAGCATCTCTCTCCCCAGCAGTGCTGCAAATGCCTGCAGAGCAGGAGTTGAGTCTAATTCACCTCCACCCCCATCATCAAGCACAGACCAGTGGCCAGTATATGTGGCTAGTGAATGTTGGATGGATGGATGATGCAGGATAATGGATGGATGATGGGTGGATGATGGCTAGATGGATAAATCAATGGATGGTGAATGGTTGGATGGGTGGATGGAAGGATGGATGGATGATGAATGAATGGAAGGATGGATGGATGACAAATGGATGACAGTTAAATGGATAAATTGAAGGATGGTGAAAGGGTGGATGGATGGTGAATGGGTGGATAAAGGATGGATGGGTGGTGGATGGGTGGATGCAATGATGGATGGGTGGTGGATGGGTGGATAAAGGATGGATGGATGGTGAATGGGTGGATAAAGGATGGATGGGTGGTGGATGGGTGGATAAAGGATGGATGGGTGGTGGATGGGTGGATAAAGGATGGATGGATGGTGAATGGGTGGATAAAGGATGGATGGATGGTGAATGGGTGTATAGAAGGATGGATGGGTGGTGGATGGGTGGATAAAGGATGGATGGATGGTGAATGGGTGGGTGGAAGGATGGATGGGTGGTGGATGGGTGGATAAAGGATGGATGGATGGTGAATGGGTGGATAAAGGATGGATGGATGGTGAATGGGTGGATAAAGGATGGATGGATGGTGAATGAGTGGATAAAGGATGGATGGATGGTGAATGGTGGACGGAAGGATGGATGGGTGGTGAATGGGTGGATAAAGGATGGATGGATGGTGGATGGGTGGATAAAGGATGGATGGATGGTGAATGGTGGATGGAAGGATGGATGGGTGGTGGATGGGTGGTGAATGGTTGGATAAAGGGTGGATGGATGGTGGATGGGTGGATAAAGGATGGATGGGTGGTGAATGGGTAGATGGAAGGATGGATGGATGGTGATGGTGGATGGAAGGATGGATGGGTGGTGAATGGGTGGATAAAGGATGGATGGATGGTGGATGGGTGGATAAAGGATGGATGGATGGTGGATGGGTGGATAAACAATGGATGGATGGTGAATGGGTGGATAAAGGATAGATGGATGGTGAATGGGTGGATAAACAATGGATGGATGGTGAATGGGTGGATAAAGGATGGATGGATGGTGAATGGGTGGATGGAAGGATGGATGGGTGGTGGATGGGTGGATAAGGGATGGATGGATGGTGAATGGGTGGATAAAGGATGGATGGATGGTGAATGAGTGGATAAAAGATGGATGGATGGTGAATGTGTGGAAGGAAGGATGGATGGGTGGTGGATGGAAGGATGGATGGATGGTGAATGGGTGGATAAAGGATGGATGGATGGTGAATGGGTGGATGGAAGGATGGATGGGTGGATAAAGGATGGATGGACGGTGAATGGGTGGATAAAGGATGGATGGATGGTGAATGAGTGGATAAAGGATGGATGGATGGTGAATGGTGGATGGAAGGATGGATGGGTGGTGAATGGGTGGATGGAAGGATGGACTGGTGGTGAGTGGGTGGATGAAAGGATGGTAAATGGGTGAATGGGTGGATGGAAGGATGGATGGATGGTGAATGGGTGGATGGAAGGATGGATGGATGCTGAATGAGTGGATAAAGGATGGATGGATGCTGAGTGAGTGGATAAAGGATGGATGGATGGTGAATGGATGGATGCTGAATGAGTGGATAAAGGATGGATGGATGGTGAATGGGTGGAAGGAAGGATGGATGGGTGGTGGATGGGTGGATGGAAAGATGGATAGATGGTGAATGAATGGCAGGATGGACAGATGATGAATGGATGATGGTTAGATGGATAAATCAATGGATGGTGAACAAGTAAAGGCATGGATAGATGGATAATGGGTGGCGAGAAGGATGTGTGGACTTAAGTAGCTTTACCGATAGAATGGATGGGTTAGTGCATCTCAGGTGACACTTTCAGCTCTGGGCTCCCTGGGCAATGTAGTGATCTGAGTCTAATGCTGAATTCTCTCCCTGCTCCCTTCTTCCTGCTCCTGCTGGGATCCGGATGGCCTAACACTTTCGCCTCCAGTTGCAACTGAAGAAAAAAGTAAGAAATGTGAACATCCCAAGTCTATATTCCTGTAGCCGGTTCCTCTCAGATTCCTGTAGATTTTAGAACCCCTCTGGGGATTCTGGGGGAAAGTGGGCTTCATCTTAGGGGCCAAAGCAAGCCATTGACATCTCTGTCTTCTAGTGATGCCTGTTGCCCAAAGGGCTGTTGTTCATCGTTTTGTCTGGGGAAGACAGGCTCAGTGGGTGAATGGAGAGCTCTTATCAGAAAGAAAGAATAGTTGGAATATTTTTACTAGGGTTATATTCTGACACACACATACACATGTATACATAAAACCTATCTGTAGGATTCATTTATAAAACTGTAATGCTAAAGAAGTGTTCTCTGAATTTACGGTTGCCAGAAGAAGAATGTGGGGAACGGATAGTTAGGGAGTTTGGATGGACATGGACACACTGATATACTTAAAATGGAGAACCAACAAGGACCTACTTTACAGCAACAGAGAACTCTGCTCAGTGTCACGTGGCAGCCTGGATGGGAGCGGGGTTTGGGGGAGAATGGACACATGTATATGTATGCCTGAGTCCCTTCGCTCTTTACCTGAAACTATCACAACATTGTGAATTGGCTATACCCCAATATAAAATTAAAAGTTAAAAAAAAAAAAGAAGTACAGTTCTCAAATCCTTGCCAACAGTGTAACCGAGCTGTTTGATCTTTGTCTAACTGTACATGACAAACTACAAAAAAACAGTCTCTCGTGAAATCTCTCCCCCTGTAAGAACAGGCTAAACGGAGGAAGACAGTATACACACAGACAGTGGCTCTCAGAACAAGACATAGCTTCTCATTCTGGGGCCCCAGCCTATCTTGGGCTTCCCTGGTGGCTCAGCTGGTAAGGAATCTGCCTGCAATGTGGGAGGCCTGGGTTCAATCCCCGGATTGGCAAGATCCCTTGGAGAAGGGAAAGGCTACCTACTCCAGTATTCTGGCCTGGAAAATCCCATGAACTGTATAGTCCATGGGGTTGCAAAGAGTTGGACATGACTGAGTGACTTTCAGGAAGGAAGAAAGGCATGCATGCAGAAATCATCTGAAGTGGATAAATGACTATTAATTCAAACTTCTCTCTTGTTTTTTTCTTCCATGTTGATCCCCTGACTCCTGGTCCTATTGTCCTTTTCCAGTCAAATGTGAGTCTTATCTCCTTCTCCCTATGTAACTAGGGAGCCCTTCAACAGGAGGAGGAAGGGGGGTAGGGGACAGGGGGATGGCTGTCTCTCATTTTCAATCTGGGCAGCTCACAGGATGCTCTCAGTCTCAGCGTGGCTCCAATCCCAGAGCCTGCAGATACCTGGGGCCAACCAGATGGACTTCGGGGAGGCCGACCAGCCTCTGTAATCTTGTGCAAAACTGGGTGTGAGGGACAGAATCTCAGTGGTTTTCTGGGAATATGGACTTCATAGCTTCAGTCAGATTTTCAGTAGGACTTTGTGCCCTAACATGGACAGCCAGACTGGAATGCATCGTGTGGATTCATTGGTGGGTTGTAGGTGAGAGAACTAGGGTGCAGAATGGCCAAGGCTCCCTCCTTGCCAGGTATTAACCATCCTGGCCTCTGACTATTGGTTGTTATGGAGACCCTTGTCTGCCACCCTCCGGAGACTCAGGTGTAAGGCGGGGGTGGGTGATTGGATGCCCCAGACCATGGTATCTCAGGGTTTCTTGACCTCTGGGATAAATGTGTCTCTAAAGAGGACTATGGGCTTCCCTGAGGGCTCAGGGGTAAAGAAAAACTTTGGTTCGATCCCTGGGTTGGGAAGATCCCCTGGAGAAGGAAATGGCAACCCACTCCAGCCTTCTTGCCTGGGGAGTCTCATGGACAGAGGGGCCTGGGGCTACCATCCATGGGGTCGCAGAGTCCACGGGGTCGCAGACAGGACTGAGTGCCTGAGCACGACACACAAAGAGGTCTGTGGCTCTTAGAACAAGGCGCAGCTTCTCATTCTGGGTCCCCATGCTTTCCTGGGACCTGGGGGATGCAATGGGGTATAAAGGATGAATTAACGCATTTCACCTTCTCTCTGATCCCCGCCGGTCACCTCTGAACCTCTCCTTCCTGCTGTTTGCGCCGAGTCAACAGTGCTGAAAGGTGACATTTTGTTCACTCTCTCTCCCTTTGGGCTCTGATTGCCCTTGGTTGATGGGGTAATTTTTGCCTGCCTTTCAAGGATCTTTCTTCTAGTGACTGTCCACAGCCCAGCTTCTAATCTAGAGACATAAAAAGTCAAGACTGGATATCTTGATGAAAAGAAAATACTGCATGCCTCTCTCCTTCCCCAGTAAAAACTAGTTGATCAGAAATTGAGCACATTTCTGTGGTCCACTTGTGACTAAAGGAAAGCCATTTGGTTGTAGAGCTAAATTCAAGTCTATCTGAGATCTGTGGTGGAGGAAATGGCAACCCACTCCAGTATTCTTGCCTGGAGAATCCCATGGACAGAGGAGCCTGGTGGGCTGGAGTCACAAAGAGTTGGGCATGACTGAAGTGACTTAGCACACATAATTCTTCCTTCTTCTGCCTCCATGCCCCTTACCATGGACACACATGCAATCACCTCCATGTAAGCTTGTTATTATTATTATTATTATTATTATCAGTATATAGACAACTTAACCCCAACCCAGCAATGGATATTAATATACTCACCCTGTTGGTGAGGAAATAGAACTTTATGGAGGAAGTTGGAGAGATCTACATTTGAAGTTTTGTGCTTTCACTCATCCACTGTGTAAGGCTTCAAAAATTAATACGATATCTCAGAGCTTCAGCTGTTCTCATTGACAACATGAGGACAGTTTGCTAACCTGGGAGGATTGGTGTGAAATCAGTATGAGGAAAGAGTGTTGGGCTTTTTTCTAGATCAGTGAAGAATAGTTCCTTTCTCTCTTTCCTAACTGGCTGAAGAATGGCCCGGGACTGTGTCTGCCACCTCCCCCCACCCCAGCTCACTTAAACCTCCCTGAAATCAAGCACAAAGCCACTCTCGATAATCTCACCTAACTGCTCCCCGCGCCCACGGTGGTCTCTGCTTCCAAGTCTGTCCCAGCTCCTGGCATCTGATCTTACTTTTGGTTTTCTGTTCATGGCTTCCTCTCCGTGGTCCCTGGTCCCACCGTTCCGTACCGCGTCTGTATCCTCCACCACCGGGCCGACTCTGGATCGACTGTGCTCTCAGGAATCGTAGGTAAATACCTCACCACACTCAAGATGCACTCGGACTGTGAACTTTGGGGGGCAACTCTGAGCAAGATTTTCTGGGTATTTGACATATGTCTGGAGCCATGCTTGGGTGATGGAAACCCAAAGATGGATCATATATGCTCACTGTTTAGGAACTCAGAGACTGATGGAAAACAGACACACAAAACCCAGAAATTAGATTAGAGACACTGATGTCTGCTGGTGGTGATGGGGCTGAACAAAGGGATGATGGGGATAATGAGGAAACCCCAAGTCATGCCTCAGCTCTCATAGCCATACTTTCCAAAGAAGAGAGCGTCTTAAATCCGCTGAACTGGGGAAATCCACCAATTTGGTATATTTCCTTCTGTTGCATTTGCACGTCTTTCCTTATGTCTTTTTCCCCAGGTATGATGAGCAGGCTGTCAGCGGATGGTAAGTGAGAATTCTGTTTTCTCTGGTGTTTCTCTTCTTTTGTCTATAAGGTAATGCAGATTTATGGAGTCTTTTGTGTTTTTAGTTATTTATTTAAATTCAGTGTTTTATTTATGTTTTATTTATTTTGGAAGAATGATTCAGACTGTAACTGATCACATTTTGTCTCTTAGAGTTTTAAGGTAATGGAAATTTTTATTAGTGTAGAATGAGAGCGCTAGAATTTTGCATGAGAATATCATGTGGTAGTCTTTTTAAGCTGTAAAAGATTTATGCTCATGAGAAAACTTGTAGGAACATAAAACGAGAGTCAGAATCTTCCTCTCTATCCTATTCCCAGTTCTCCTGTCTTGAAACAGCCACCACTACTAGTGTTCTGTGTGTTCTTACAAGAAATATGCTTAGATGCCTATATCTTCAACTTTTTGAGGTCATGACTCAAATGACTGGGTCAAAGAGCAGAGGTCTTTTAAATCTGGACAGAGGTTTAACAAATGTACAGTTCCATAAACTGCCTACAAGAATGCTAATTTTCCCACACCTTCAGCAACATGGGATAGCATCTAGCTTTCTGATTTTTCAAAATAGGATGGCTGAAAAAACTGGTCCCCATGGTCACAGGTAGAGAGGCTAAACCCCAGCAGAAGTTCCTGCTATCTCTACTACTATCCAGTCCAATGCTATCATTTATGTTTTCCAGTAAAGGACTACACAAAGGACTTCCTTTATTTAAAAGCTTAAATAGATAAACTTGCAAAGAAAGTTTTACATTCCTTTAGTCAGTGAAAATCCAGTTTCATTTGTTTTAAAATTATGCAATGCAAAGAAATAGAGGAAAACAACAGAATGGAAAAGACTAGAGGAGAAGAAAATGGCAACCCACTCCAGTATTCTTGCCTAGAAAATTCCATGGACAGAGGAACCTGGTGGGCTACAGTCCATGGGGTTGCAAGAGTCGGACATGACTTAGCAGCTAAGCCACAGAGATTTGTTCAAGAAAACTGAAGATACCAAGGGAACATTTCATGCAAGGATGGGCACAATAAAGGACAGAAGTGTCAAGGACCTAACAGAAGCAGATGAGATTAAGAAGAGGTGGCAAGAATACATAGAACCATACCAAAAAAAGTCATAATGACCTGGATAACAACGATGGTGTGGTCACTCACCTAGAGCCAGACATCCTGGATTGTGAAGTCAAGTGGGCCTTAGGAAGCATTGCTATGAAAAAAGCTAGTGGTGGTGCTGGAATTCCAGCTAAGCTATTTAAAATAATAAAAGATGATGCTGTTAAAGTGTTGCACTCAATGTGCCAGAAAATTTGAAAAATTCAGCAGTGGCCATAGGACTGGAAAAGGTCAGTTTTCATGCCAATCCCAAAGAAGGGCAATGCCAAAGAATTTTCTAAGAAGATAACTGCAAAAATAGACATAATGAAACAATGGAAATAGAGTAATAATTATAATGATACTGATGACTGCTGAGGGTCTTAGTCTGAAGATGGTTCTCTCTTCAGTGGAAAGGAAGACCAGAGAGCATTAGAGAGAGGTTCTGGACAAGTTAGCATCATTTTGAGACTTTTGAGAAGAAAGAGTGCCAGGGTCCTGCCCCGGTTGGATCCAGGTATCCAAAGTGTGATGGCATCAGTGAATGAATGAATGAATGAGGAAAGAATAGAAGCTGATATTCCTTGGTTTACACAGAAAACCAATAAAGCCCCAAGACAAAGGACTTGCTCTGTTCACGTAGGCTGCAGGCACCCTCCCAGTCTCCCAAGGGAGTGAAGACACAGAGCGCCTTCCCGTTCAGGTCTTAGAAGACCAGGCAGGAAAGTGAACGCAGGGAGCCTCTGTGCTCCAAGGGATCAGCCTGAAAAAGAGATTAAGAGAGAGAAAGAAAGAAAGACACTGGGGAACCAGGCTTTTGTGGAACTGGCCCGTCACTTTATTTTTCAGGGAAGCTTTTATACCTTGACTTGTCCATAGAGGGAAATGAAAGATGCAAGGTCCTGTAGAGTCAGCCCAAACATTCCAGCAGTTTTTTCCCTTAAAGTGTTTTTTCTTTATATTTCTAAACTATGTCAGCCTCAGAAAGTGCTAAACAGGGTTACATTCTCACAGAGTAAAGGTGTAGTGAGTTACAACAAAGAAAGAACCAATTAGCTCAAAGGTCTGATGTGGTTAAATCCAAGGCTACTATTTGTTTTTCTTACATTCCAAATATGTTAACTAATGCACTCCCAGGTGCACAATGGATAAGGGATATGGGAACTTGGCAGCATGCATTGGCTCAACAATGAAATTCTACACCAGCACTATTCTAATAGCTTTTAACTCTTCAAAAGGCTGTATATTTTTAGAATGTTAGTCTTCCCATGCCTATCACAGTTGGGAGGCTGTAAACAATCACATGTGTAGCTGCAAGAGTCTGGATAAACCTGCCAAGCAAGCTAGAAAGCTATCAGAGGGCTTTGAATTGAAACACTCCTATCATGTCCAGGAGACTTATTAACTAAAGCCCTAAGTTAACTTTTTTCAGAGAAAGGTGGTCGGGGATAGCCCCCTGTTAATGTCAGAAGAGTTGGTGAAAGGCACAAAATAGTAAGACAGATTCTGGTTTTGGGGTAGATGCTCAAGCAGGTCCAGGGGGTCCCTCGAATCCTGATCCACCTTGCTCATCAGGTCTCTTCAGCATGACCTTGTCACGGTGGGATCAGCCCAGGGAGTCCCTTGAGTGCTGAAGCCTTGCTCGTCAGGTCTCTTCCGCATGACCTTGTCACGGGTGGGATCAGCCCAGGGAGTCCCTAGAGTCCTGAAGCCTTGCTCGTCAGGTCTCCTGTGCATGACCTTATCATGGGTGGGATCTCCCGTGCTGGCTCCCGGCAAAAGAGAATTGTAAAGTGAATTCAATATTAGATTACACATTCCCACTATGTGCCTCCAAAAGAGTGACAGTGAATCTGTGTCCACCTGAGGCCTTTCCAGCCATCCCCAAGCGCTCCCATCCCAGTGCACAGGGCAGCTCCCGGGAGATGGAGGCGGGAACTGGACTTCCGGGGGGTAGATGTGCCTGGCATTTCAAGCCAGCTATGTTCTTTACCAGCACATGGGACCCTGGGGCAACTCTGTTCTCTTCTCCCATAGAGTAGGGCTAGTAATCCACGCTATGAGGGGTGCTTCTTAATGTTATAATAAACTATAACATTTTATATGTTATAAAAAATATATGACGTTGTAATTAAATCTACAAAACTCAGATACTAGGAAGCTGGGCTCAGCTCCCTGCATCCCGTTTGTCCAGGCGTTCTGGAGTCCGTAGCCCTCCTCACGGCTTCTGCTCTTTCAAAGATACCAGTTTCTCACTTCTCTCCCCTTGGGTTGCTGAAGAGCTCTGTGCTTTCTCTGTGTTCCCATCAACCTGGAAGCAGAACCCTCCTTCACTGGTTCCCATGAGAAATCAGCTGAGACCTGCGAGTAATGAGTCTCGATGAAACAAGAGCATGCAGAATGGCCAGAGCCCTGAGCAGATAGATGGTCTTCTCCCATCTCTGCTCACTCTCTCTCTTCTCATCTCCCATTTTCCTTCTCCCCACACTGTCTGTGGAGTTCCAAGACCTTCTCCTTCTCACAAGCTGAATAACACAGGACTCCCTAACTCCTACCCTCGAAGAATCCTCTCCATCCAGAAATATCAGAGCTTTATGGGCCAAGACCTCCCTCCTTGGAAAACAGCCAGACTTTATAATTAGTGAAATGCGCTTCTTAGTCAACATATGACACGGCTATAAGGCAAAGATCAATGTCAGATAGACAGTATCAGGCAAGATAACCTCAGATCCAGAGTTGAGTGTGGATAAAGCCATATAGTCAGGGCTTCTCTGGTGGCTCAGTGGTAAAGAATCCATCTGCCAATGCGGGAGACCCGGCTTCAATGCCTGGGTCAGGAAGATCCCCTGGAGGGCAAGGCAACCCGCTCCAGTATTCTTGCCTGGAGAATCCCACGGATGGAGGAGCCTGGTAGGCTGCAGTCCATGGGGTTGCAAAGAGTTGGACACGACTGAGCAATTAAACTGCAACTACAGAGGCCGTAGTTGTGGCTAGCAGACTGGAAACCATCTGTAGAGACACGAAACCGACAGCCAGAAAGAGGCAGAGCTTCACAGGCAAAGTGGCAACTAACGAAAATGTCATGCGGGTCTTCCCTGGTGGTCCAGTGGTTAGGAAGACTTTGCCCTCCAATGCCAGGGGCATGGGTTCCATCCCTAGTCAGGAACCTAAGGTCTCAAATGCCTCGAGGTCCAAAAGCCAAAACATAAAACAATATTGTAACAAATCCCATAGGTTTAAAAAATGATCCACATCAAAACAAAATTCTTTAAAAAAATTTTCATGGAGCCTCTTGGAAAAGCCAGTATGTTTCAGGGCTCTGCTTGGATCATTTCTTTTAAGCCTCATCACCCCTGTGAGACGGGTGGATCCCATTATAATCCAGAGTGACTCTGTGCACCCAGGATGTGCCTGGTTTTAGCATTAAAACTCTCTCACCCACTGGACCCCTTTCAAGTCCTGGGCCAAGCAGGACAATCTGTTGTCCTGTCATAATTGCACTTTTATGAGAAAATCAAGCCCTAGAGAGATGGGGTAAGTTGCCCAAGTGCTGGGTCCAAGTCTTTCCCTGATCGCCCATCATTCTTAGGATGAAGCCCGAGGTCTTTAAAATGACCCACAGGGCCGGGCATCATCTAACTCTGGGCGTTCTTGTCCGCTGGTCATCTTCGCCTACCGTGTCCCCTCAGCAGGTCTCTCTCCATCCTTCCGAAGATCCAGACCCCTTCCCACCCAGGACTGCCCCACCTCCGGGAATGCGTCTCTGTCTCTCCCCTCCAAAGGTCTTCACCTGGCTAACCCCTCCTCATCTTTCAGGTGTCAGACTCAGAGACAGTTCCTCCAAGAAGCCTTCCCTGGCATCCCCACAAGGTCAGCAAATGCCGCTCTCTAGCAGGTTCTGGCTGCACCCAGAAACCCTAGCCCTTCCCCTGGATGGGTTTCTGACTCTCAAGGCCGCCTCTCGGGCCTCCGCTTGCTCGCGCTCCCCGAGAGTAAGACCCTTGTCCTCTCGCTTTCCATGTAGCCCTCACACCTTGCACACACTAGAGGCTCCACCGGTGCTTGTTAGAGAGAGAGAGGTAACGACTGAACCCCCACCCGCCTCGTGTCCGCTTCTGCCTCTGCCTCCTCTGACCGGTCAGAGAGTCTCGTTTTGCAGTGTCCTTACTTCAAGGTGTCTTAACGCTGATCTCTGTCTTCCCTCTGCACCTCTGTTGGAACCTGGCTGCCTGCACCCTCGCCTCCAGACAGGACAGAGGAAGAAAGTAAGTGCCTTTTCAATCCTGTCTGTGTCCTTGAGATGACATTCCCGTAACCCTCTCTGGGAACACAGCTTCTTGTTCAGTTGCTCAGCCGTGTCCGACTCTTGTGACCCCTTGTGGACTGCAGCCCACCAGGCTCCTCTGTCTGTGGGATTTCCTCATTAAAAATTCAAGGGAGGGGAATTCCCTGGTGGTCCAGGGGTTAGGACTCTATTGGGTTTCAAGCTTGCTTGGGGAACTAAGATCCTGCATGTCCCACAGTGCAGCCAAAAATAAAACAAGCTGCAGGGGAAAAAAACCAACGGGGGGAAGTGTTGGTGTGGGCCCTGGCATTTAGATACTGTCTTGGGGTCAAAAGCCAAACTGTTACGAATGGGCTGCAGTGGGGCTGTGCTTGTAACATTTAACAACCATTTCTGTGTGTTTTGCAACTACTGCCAATTTCTGTGGTGTAAATGCTTTAGCTCTGGGCCGATCTGAAGCCACTAATTAGGCTTGGCAGCGGCGTGCGAAAGTTTTGCAAATTTAACAACCATCTCTTGCAAGCCAGCTCTGGCACAGCCCACCCCGGGTCTCAGCGCTGTTGCTCTCGTTTGGTGTGTAAATTGCTCCCATGAAAAAGGGCCTACCTCCCAGAAGGAAAAGTTTGGTGGTTCTTGGGAGAGAAAGGGGGCCATGCTCGTGAGAGAGCAGGGGACACATTCTAAGGAAGACAGACTTATGCCCCCCAGGTCAGGTGAGCTGGCGAAGCACCTCTCTCTCCCATCTCTTTTGCACCTCCAGGGCAGAGCCTTGTCCACCGCTCACACTCATAACCTAGAGGCATGTCTAACACACACGGGCTCTGCTACTATTCCTGAAGCAACAGAGAGGTCCCTTCTATGGCTGATGGCTGTAATTTTTGCTAATGGGAAGGGCTGGAGGGGAACCAACATTGGAGAGTCTACCTCTACGACACCACTGAATCCTCACCATGGCACTCTGTGCCAGGCAGAACCCTAGTTTTAAGGCATGGCTCCCCAAACTGGGGTGGTAAAGAACCTGCCTGCCAATGCAGGAGATGCGGGTTCAGTCCCTGGGTTGGGAAGACCCCCTGGAGGAGGAGAGGGCAACCCCCTCTGGTACTATTTTTGCAGTGTTTTTTCGAGTCTATAATTATAAAATAAAATAAAATAAAAGCGTACAAATAACTTGAAGAGTGTTTAGTGAGTGAATAAAGGAATGTGCTGGGGGGGGTATTTGATTCTACTCTGTTGCTTCCTTTTTTCCATGTTGACCCCCTGATTTCTGGTCCTGCTGCACCTTCCAGTAAAAAGTGAGTTATTCTTCCTTTTCTGTGGTAATTCGGGCGCTTTCAGCCACTGAGACAAAAAAAGTAAACAAGAAAGAGAAGGGAATCTTTGGATTGTTCTCACCCGGGTTGAGAGAGACCCTCTGCTAATAGGGTCTCCATCGATCACTCTCGACTCTGAAGGGGGCTCAGACTGACCCGCCGGGACAACCCTCCTGAGACCGCATGGACAATCCCCAGAATTTGTGGGAGGCAGGGGTGGGTCTGAGGCTGTATGTGTGACTGCGTGTGTGAGTGCATGGCCATCAAGGCCTCCAGATTTTAGCAGAAGCCGAGGACCACAGCCCCAGGACACAAGAACGTACTGAGCTGTGTGTATTTGTGCAGAGGACAGTTGAATGAGGAGGAGCTCAAAGCCACGGCTTCCTCCTTGGTCAAGCTTCCTCCCTCCTGACCTCTCAGGAGAGAAAGGAGATAAAAGTGGGTTGGGGGCTCTTCTTCTGAGGAACTTCCTCATCTCTGGGGGACCAACGCTCAAGGAAAACAGGTGTCTGGGGAGTCTGTCCACCTGGATAATCAGGGCTCCAAAGGAGGCAAGTGTAGTGGAAGCAGGCAGAGTCCCCACCCTGGCCCCTGGCCACCCCATGAGATCTGGGGGCACCCTCATCCCACTGTGACGGGAGGGTCTCTCCGGAGGACCAGCAGGGTGGGATGAGCCGGGAAGAAGCCAGTCACACCTTCTCATCCCCTCCCTCTTCTGTTGATGCCCAATGGCTCCCGCTGGAATTTCTCCTCCCCATCGCCTGCACCTCGACAGTCCTGAAACGTGAGTCCCTTTTTTCACATTGTCCCCACGTCTGTCTTGTTCCCTTCTTATCTCTGCAATGGGGTCCCTTCCCAACCACGGCCTCACTGATCAGAGAATCTTTCTGCTTTTTTATTAATCCGGGGACTGGAAAAAATGGCTGTACGAGTTTCACTTTCTCAAAGGCGGGGTGTCTCATGAGAACCAAGNTTGAAATCTTACACTCTTTATCATCATCATCCGAACATGATAAGTGTCTTTTTTTTTTCATTTATCCAACAATAAATGCTAATTAATATTAGCCTCTCTGTGTTCAGTCCTGTTCTAGATGTTAGAGATACAGTAAGGAACAGGTCAGAAATCTGTGTCCAGATAGAACTGATGAGAAGAGAAAGAACACGAATAAATAGAGAAATAGTGGGTTAGAAGTCTGTTGGATGCTAAGCCCTGTGAAGATTGCAGAGGAAGGGAGACGGGAAGGCAGGGCAGGACAGAGGGATGCGTTTTTAAAAGGTCATCAGGGAAAGTGACTTTGAGCAAAGACTTGGAGGAGGTGAGGGAGGCAGTCACGAGCGCATGTGGGTGAAGGGTATTGCCGGCAGGGGGAACAGCAGGTGGACAGGCCACGAGGCCACGCAGTGCCTGAGACCAGGGACTGCGGGGGCCGCGCTCATTCTCGGCTCTCCTCACCTGGGGCGCCCAGAATCACTCTTTACGGTCCGGGAGTTGGTGATGGACAGGGAGGCCTGGCGTGCTGCGATTCATAGGGTCGCAAAGAGTCGGACACGACTGAGTGACTGAACTGAACTGAACTCCATTCATTTCAGAATTTGTTGATGACTTCTTTTCTTCCTTTTCCCCCACCCCGCTTCCTTCCTTCCCTTCCTTCTTTGCCTCTTTCTCTTCCTCTTTTCAGAAGAATCAAGCGGCTGCAAGGAAGAAGGTAGGTGCATGGCATCGTGCCTTTTCCATCGACACGCCTGTGAGTTCCCTCGGTCTGTGTTAAGACAAAGACTTAAGAAGACAAAATTTCAGGTGGCCAAGGTCCGGGTTTCAGAACCTGAGAGGATGTCTTTCTGAGGGGCAGCCAAAGCCTTCAGACCACCCCTACCCCCTTGTACTGCCCCCTGGTACCAAGGACACCGAGCACACTGAAGTGTGACTGGAAAACGTCTTGATTTTTCTCAGTCGCTTCTTCTGTTGATCACTGAGGTCTAAAACGGTTCCTAGAGGTGAAGAAGGACGTTGAAATTGATCCCAGCACTGCCAAATAAATAAGTAAATTTAAAAAAAAGATTTGCATACATTTCAAAGGGACAGCTACATATGCTGAATAATTGATGCTTTCAAATCGTGCTGGAGAAGATTCTTGAGAGTTCCTTGGACAGCAGGGAGATCAAATGAATAAATCCTGAAGGATTTCAACCCTGAATATTCAATGGAAGGACCGATGCTGAAGCTGAAGCTCCAGTACTTTGGCCACCTGATGTGAAGACTTACTGGAAAAGACCTTGATGCTGGGAAAGATTGAGGGCAGGAGAAGGGGGCAGCAGAAGATGAGATGGTTGGATGGCATCACTGACTCAGTGGACAAGAGCTTGAGCAAACTCTGGGAGACAGTGAAGAACAAGGAAGCCTGGCGTGCTGCAGACCATGGGGTCACAAAGAGTTGGACACAACTTAGCAACTGCACAACAACAATGAAGGGAAAGAGAAAGGAATTACAACTACAAAGTAAACTCTCTAAGAAAAGGGGAGGAGGTGTGCCTTCCTGAAATTTCAATTAAGGAGCTTTTTTTTTTTCTTTTCATTTTTCCCTTTACACTGGTAATGTTCTGGTTTTTGACTGGAGGGCCTGTTCCGTGAGGTGAGTTATACATGTCAAAAATGCAGAAATAGCAAAGCTAAAACCACAAGATCAGTAAAATAGTACTAAGGGAGAGTTTATTGTGCAAGGAAGAATAATTCTTAAACTGGGAGCTTTCAAATTCAAAACTGATATGAGATGCGGGGGTAGGGCGTTCCTCACAGGGTGGCTTATAACGTGAAATTGAGGAAACTAAAATGATGGTTATTACAATGGGGTATCCTGAGGGCACAATAGTTGGTTAAAAGGGGACTATCTTCAACCATTTGGGGGAAGATGACTTAAGTTCCTCTCATGATTATCAGAGACATTTAAAAGAAATGACAAATTTTGCTTATGTTCCTGAAAGAAGCTAGATTTAATTTAACATCCATGACTCATGTGGGTTCCTCCACTCTGGGAATTTTCAAGTGCCATTTCCTTTTTTAAAAAAATCTTATTAGTATTAGGGTATTTTTGTATGTAATATTAAAATGTAATGTAACCCTTTTTTTAAAATTTAAAATGTGAAAAGAATATGGAAAGAATATTGAGCAAGTGAAACTGGGCTTGTGCCCCAGATGGGGTCTGGAATGAGGAGGTGACAGGGTCAGATCTGGTGTTAGATCCCTGTGGGCTCCAGTGGGAGCTGGTCTGGGAGAGAGGAGTGTGGAGTAGAAGGCTGGTGCAATGGCAATCAGAAGGAGATGTGAGACTGGTGCCTTGCAGATGGAGAGGGGAGATGGGGGCACCCGGTAGCAATGGACCACATTTCGATCCCAGAAGCAGGTGGATTGAGGGTGTGGGGTTCAGAGGGAGATCTGTGTGGACAGAGTTGCAGGAAAGGCAGAATGTCCACACAGCGGGCGGCGGGCCTTCATGTTGGTTGTGTCCACTTGGATCTCCCCAGTGAAGTTCCTCCCAACGGCCACCACCCCCAAGAAGCCGCTGAAGAAGAAAACGGTATGGAATGGGCTGAGATGCGCCTACATGATGGTCACCTTCTTGTTCGTGTCCTACAATAAAGGAGACTGGGTAGGAAGAGCCGGGTTCCTAAAGGTGGAGAGGGAGGAGGAGAGAGTGGGAGCACGGAGGAAGGGAGGGAGGAGCTGGGTACCTCGTGCGGGAGGAGGGGGGGTGAACAGATGGAGGGAGGAGGNAGGGGGTGGGGGGAGCGCAGAGGAAGGGGAGGGGGAGCCGGGTACCCAAGGCGTGGGCAGGATGTTGGGGACAGCAGTGAAGGTGGGGAGCGCCTTGCCGCACGTGTAGAAGGAGCAGCGCTAAGGGATTTGGGGTGAGGGACGAGGAATACGGAAGGGGCGAGGAGATGAGCCCCAGCCTTGCGCCCTTGCTTAGATGAGTGGTTCTTTGATGGGGTGACTGCCACCCAGGGACACTCAGCAGCGCCTGGAGACATTTCTGGTCGTCTCGTCTGGGGGAGGAGGTGCCGCTGGCATGTGGTGGGCAGAGGCGAGGCGCGCGGCTCCCATAGGATGGCAGCTAAGGCTGACCTGGGTCAGAGTGCCAGGGGTGCTGAGGCTGGAATCCCCCAGGTCAGAGCGACGTGTCATTTACTGGGATGGAGCGAACTGGCTGGAGGATGGGGCAGTGAGAGGGGAGGCTGACTAGATCCACCAGATCGCGGATGTCCCCCCTCCCCCGGGGGAGGCGGGGAAGGGAGGCAGGCAGGAAAGAAGAAAGGAAGCGGGGAGGGACAGAGGGAGAGTGGTAGAGCTGTCTCACCAATACCTTTTCTTTCTGCTTCCGGCTCCCCTCTTTCTTCAACCTCCCAAGTGTTACTGCCATTACTGTAACCCGGACGTGGACAACAGGTGTGTCCCACGGGGAAGAGGGTGTGTCCACTGCTGGGTGGGGCTGGGGGCTTGGTTCGAATTCTCCAGGTGGGTTTGGAAATGCCAACTGTAGAATCACAGAGTTGAATGGAAAGTTTCAAGTTCATCTCCCTAATCTCAAGCCACAGTGTAAGGACGTGGAGAGCAGAAAGAATTCATTTATGAATTCCCTCAAATGGTATGTGGGATTTTTTTTTTAAGTTGTGGCAGAATACACAGAGTATAAAATTTGCCACGAGTGACGTGAAGTACAATCACAGTGTTGTGCAACCCTCATGGAAATTTAGCTCCAAAACCTTTTCATCATCCCTCAAGGAGCCTCTGCAACCGTAAGCGGTGTCCCCTCCCAGCCCCTGGCAACCACTGATCAATCATCTCTCTCTCGCTCCACCCCTGGATTTGCCTGCTCTGCACATTTCGTATACATGGACCCATATACGATGTGGCTTTTTGTTTCTGGCTTCATTCACTTCGCACAATGTTTTCTAAGGCCATCCAGGCTAGAGCATATATCAGGACTTCATCATTTTTCATGACTGAATAGCACTCCTTTGCACGGATATGTGCCCGTTTATTCACTCTTCAGTTGAAGGACAGTTGAGCTGTCTCCACCTTTTGGCTATTGGTATGATGCTAAGAACACTGACACACAAACTTTTTCCTTGAACACCTGTTTCCAGTTCCTCGGGGGTACACACCTAGGTGTAGAAAGTCTGGGTCGTGTGATAATTCTATGATTAATTTATCGAGAAGGGCAGAAACCTTGTTATCAAGTAACTGCACTATGATGAATTCTGGATTCGCTAAAAAACGGTGAAATGGTGAATTTTACGTCATGTGAATTTTACCTCGATTTTTAAAAACTATAATAAGTAAAAACAGGTGGGAGCTGGAGTCACCCCCTGGGGCTGTCGTTTTCAGACCCTCTGCAGCAGACTGTGAGCCCCTTTGGGAGCAATGAGATGCTCGACCTATCCCCCGAAGCCCAGAGCCAGCCTTGTATATCACCCCCTGCAGCAACCCTAGGTGACCCCAGTGTGCCGGGCAGGGCAATCCCTGTGCTCGTGAGGCACGCCCCTTAGTGGGAGGGCAGGGAATAAATCACCGGGAATAAATCACCTTCCTGGAAGGTGCTGTGGCCGACAGGAACTGGAGGGGGAGCTTTTCCCACTGAGGGTTCAGAAGAACCTCTCTCTGAAGAGAAGATGTTCGCGCGGTGAGATGGCGAGGAGCCGCCGGCTGAGGCTTAGGGAAGCCTGGCCGGTGGGCTGGAGGGGCAAGGTGAGCAGGGTCCACACAGCAGAGAGCCGTTCGGGATGTAAACTCACGCGCACGTCCATTTCCCTCTTCTCTCTTCCCTTCCTTAGAAACAACCCCTGCTGTGCTTTCTAACCGCCCTTCTCCATCTCAGCCCAACCCTCACGAGCCCTGCGTCTCCCAGCTGGTGGGTCTGGCCTCTGGGGGAACCTCCGAGTTCTAGACTGCCGGTTCGGAGGGTAGTGAGGCGAGTCCTTGGAGGGACAGCGCCTGTCTGCCCGGAGGCATGGCCAGAAGGTCTCTGTGAGCAGAAGTGCTGGCAGGAGCTGAGTGAACGTGTGCAGAGGTTTCCTCCGCAGCGCCTCTTTAGCCTTTTTCAACCCTTCCGCAGCGTTGCTGTAATAAAAGGTACATGTGCTGAATGACTGAATGCCTGGTTCTTCCATCGAGACCTAGCTGCGTGGGGTGGCAGCGGAAGTCGCTCAGTCGTGTCCGACTCTGTGACCCCACGGACTGTAGCCCCTCAGGCTCCTCTGTCCATGGGATTTCCAGGCAAGGATACTGGAGTGGGTTGCCATTTCCTTTCTCCACGAGATCTTCCTGACCCAGGCATCGAACCCAGGTTTCTGCATTGCAGGCCGATTCTTTACCATCTGAGCCACCAGAGAAGCTAAGAACCCGATCTATCTCGTGGTTCTAGCAGCAACCCTTGCAGAAGGTGCTACCGTTCTGCCTGCTTTTGTAAGCGGAGAACTCAAAAGTCGGCTCCTGTCCACGTCCCAGCTCCGCCCTTTACTGGACCGCAGCTCTGCGGAGGTGACTGGTTTTCACGGCCGCCTTTCACTCTCTATACGATTGGGATATTAATAGTGCATAAGACGTCTAACCACCAGGATGAGGACCAGTTGTTTCGTTCATCAAGAAGTTGGTCAAAATGGGCAAGGAAGGGCTTCCCTGGTGCGCATTGGGTGAGAATCTGCCTGCCAATGCGAGGGACGTGGGTTCCATCCCTGGTCCGGGAAATTCCACGCGCTGTGGGGTAACTAAGCTGGCGCGCCACAACGCCTGAACCCAAGCTCCAGAGCCAGCGTCCTGCAACTACCAAGGCCCGCTCGCCCTGAACCTGTGCTTGGGAACAAGAAGGTCACCGCAGTGAGAAGCCGGTGGACTACAAGGAGAGGAGCCCCTGTTCATCACGACTAGAGAAAGCCCTCGTGAAGCAAAGAAGACCCAGCGCAACCAGAAACATTTATTTAAAAAAACAAAAGGGGCAATTAAAAAATACTTAAAAACCTGTAATCGTACACACATTTGCCAGCGTTGCCCTCCAGCACCAGCAGTTTGGTTTTGTCTTTAGTTTGAGCCTATGGAGAAGGGAATGGCTACACACTCCAGTATTCTGGCCTGAAGAATCCCATGGGCAGAGGAGCCTGGTGGGCTCCAGTCCATGGGGTCGCAAAGAGTCAGACTCGACTGAGCAACTAACACTTTTTTTCTTTAGTTTGGGTATAAGGACCTATATTTTCCAGTCTGTTCCTTAAAGCAAACACCCTTATACAGCAATTTGAGGTAGGTGGAGGCCAGGGAAGTTGCTCTACAGTGTACAGGACGGCCTCCAGCCACGAATGCCGATGATGTTGAGGCTGAGAAACACGGGTCCACTTTCCGAGACCCCTCACTCAAAACATCCATTTCCCCTGTTCAATCCCTGCTGTCTCCATGGCAAAGGGCACTTAAACAATGGGCATTTAAGTGGCTGGATCCCCTTGCAGTCCAAGAGACTCTCAAGAGTCTTCTCCAACACTACAGTTCAAAAGCATCAGTTCTTCAGCGCTCAGCTTTCTTTGTAATCCAACTCTCACATGACTACCGGAAAAACCATAGCCTTGACTAGTCGGATCTTTGTTGGTAAAGTAACGTCTCTCCTTTTTAATATGCTGTCCAGGTTGGTCATAACTTTCCTTCCAAAGAGTAAGCGTCTTTTAATTTCATGGCTGC
>SJYQ01004269.1:0-13288 GCA_006410935.1 Redunca redunca
TTCCCCTTGGAAAGGTGAGTGGCAATATTAGAGATGGTAGATGTTCTTTCAAAAGAGACTGACACTTATATGATAAGCAAAGCAACTTTCTACCACACATATACATGAGAATATGCAGTAAAATTAAAATTTTGCTGTTTTCTCCTTGCAATTATATAAATTAAATAATGAGTTTACATAGATTTGTATAAAGATGAACACAATCAGTATACAGAACACTTTCCATCACCTCCAAAATTTTCCTCTTGATATTCACTTTGTAGTCAAACATTCACTCACCCTAACCACTGGAAACCATCAATATTTTCTCTGGTCTTATAGTTTTATCTTTACTAGAATGTCATATAAAAAGGACCTGGAGGAGGGCATGGCAACCTACTTCAGTACCCTTGCCTAGAGATTCCCATAGACAGAGGAGCTTGGTGGGCTACAGTCCATAGGGTCACACATAGTTGGACATGACTGAAGTGACTAAGCAGCAGCAACAGCATATAAAAGGGAACCAGAGAGTGCATAGCATTTTGAGACTGGCTTATTCTTTTAGCATAATGTCTTTGAGAATCACCCAGGCATTCTGTGTTATTAACAGCTCATTTCTTTTTCACTGAGGAGTTAAGCCTTTCATTGTATGAATGTATCAGTTTCTTGATCCACGCATTTAGGAAGGATATAATGATGGCTGCCATTTTTTGGTGGTTATGAATAAAAATGAAGTAAAGCTTGTTTATAGGCTTTGATTTGAACATGAATTCTCATTTCACTCCCCTCTATAAGTGTGGGATTTCTGCATCATATGGTAAATGCATATGTCTTTTATAAGAAAGTCTCAAACTGTTCTAGAGCAGTTATACAATTTTGCATTTGTACTGCCAAAGTATGCTTTTTACCCTCCATGTTTTTATTTTTACAGTGCTTTTCTTACAATTGATTTCTATTCACATACCACTGATGTCAGAAAAGATGCTTGATATTATTTCAAACTTTTTAAATTTATTGAGACTTGTTTTGTGACACAGCATGTAATCTATCCTGGCAAAAGTTCCATGTTCACTTGGAAAAAGTGTATTCTACTTCTTTCAAATGGACTGTTATATATTTCAGACATATATATCTACATAGTTAGTGAGTTGGTAGATAAGGTCTAATATATCCCTTGAGGCCAGTGTCTGCATAATTATTTCCTATCTATATGATCTGTCCATAGAGATAAGTGTTAAATTTTTCACTAGTATCATGTGACTATCTCTCCTTTTATCACTATTTATATTGTATAATGTTTATATATGTATTTATATAACTCCATGTTGAAAAATATCTTCTTTCTTGTAGAACAGATCCCTTTATGTAATGTTCTTTTTCCTTCATAAAACAGTCTTTTATGAAGTCTAGATTGTCTGTTATCAATGAACATTGAAATCAAGATTGCTGGGAGAAATACCAATAACCTCAGATATGCAGATGACACCACCTTTAAGGCAGAAAGCAAAGAAGAACTAAATAGCCTCTTGTTGAAAGTGAAAGAGGAGAGTGAAAAAGTTGGCTTAAAACTCAACATTCAGAAAACTAAGATCATGGCATCTGGACACATCCCTTCATGGCAAATAGATGGGAAAACAATGGAAAAAGTGAGTTCAGTTCAGTTCAGTTGCTCAGTTGTGTCTAACTCTCTGTGACCCCATGGACTACAGAATGTCAGGCTTTCCTGTCCATCACCAACTTCTGGAGCTTGCTCAAACTCATGTCCATAGAATCATTGATGCCATCCAACCATCTCATCCCCTGTCTTCCCCTTCTCCTCCTGCCTTTAATCTTGGACAGCATCAGGGTCTTTTCCAATGAGTCAGTTCTTCACATCAGATGGCCAAAGTATTAGAGTTTCAGCTTCAGCATCCTTCCTTTCAATGACAATTCAGGACTTATTTCCTTTAGGGTTGACTGGGTGCCATCCAAGGGTCTCTCAAGAGTCTCCTCCAACACCACAGTCCAAAAGAATCAATTCTTCAGGGCTCAGCTTTCTTTATAGTCCAACTCTCACATCTATACATGACTACTGGAAAAAGCATAGCTTTGACTAGACAGAACTTTGTCAACGAAGTAATGTCTGTGCTTTTAAATATGCTGTCTAGATTGATATAACTTTTCTTCCAAGGAGCAAGCATCTTTTAATTTCATGGCTGCAGTCACCAACTGCAGTGATTTTGGAGCCCCTCAAAATAAAGCATGTCATTGTTTTCATTGTTTCCCCATCTATTTGCCATAAAGTGATGGGGCCAGAACCATGGTCTTAGTGTACTAAATGTTGAGTTTTAAACCAGGTTTTAAACTCTCCTTTTTCACTTTCATCAAGAGGCTCTTTCGTTCTTTGCTTTCTGCCATAATGATGGTGTCATCTGCATATCTGAGCTTATTGATATTTGTCCCTGCAATTTTGATTCCAGCTTGTGCTTCACCCAGCCCAGCATTTCTTATGATGTACTCTGCATAGAAGTTAAATGAGCAGGGTGACAATATACAGCCTTGATGTACTCCTTTCCCAATTTGGAATCAGTCTGTTGTTCCATGTCCAGTTCTAACTGTTGCTTCTTGACCTGCATACAGATTTCTCAGGAGGCAAGTCAGGTGGTCTGGTATTCCCATCTCTTTAAGAATTTTCGACAGTTTGTTGTGACCCACATAGTCAAATGCTTTGGCATAGTCAATAAAGCAGAAGTAGATGATTTTCTTGAACTCTCTTGCTTTTTGTGATGATCCAATGGATGGTGACAATTTGATCTTTGGTTCCTCTGCCTTTTATAAATCCAGCTTCAACATCTGTAAGTTCATGGTTCATGTACTGTTGAATCTGGCTTGGAAAAATTGAGCATTACTTTGCTAGTGTGTGAGATGAGTGCAGTTGTTCAGTAGTTTGAACATTCTTGGGCTTCCCTGGTGGCTCAGATGTTAAAGAGTCTGCCTGCAGTGCCCAGACCTGGGTTCAATCTCTGTATTGGAAAGATCTCTTGGAGAAGGAAATGGCAACCCACTTCAGTATTCTTGTCTGGAATATCCCATGGACAGAAGAGCCTGGCCAGCTACAGTCCATGGGGTCACAAAGAGTCAGGCACAACTGAGAGACATCTCTTTGACATTCTTTGGCACTGCCCTTCTTTGGGACTGGAATAAAAACTGATCTTTTCCAGTCCTGTGGCCACTACTGAGTTTTCCAAGTGCTGGCATCATATTGAGTGCAGCACGTTAACAGCATCATCTTTTAAGATTTGAATAGCTCTGTTGGAATTCCATCACCTCCACTAGTTTTGTTTGTACTGTTGCTTCCTAAGAACACTTGAATTCATGTTCCATGATGTCTGGCTCTAGGTGAGTGATCACACCATCATGGCTGTCTGTGAGAAACAGTTAGAGACTATTTTTAGGGGCTCCAAAATCACTGCAGATAGTGACTGCAGCTGTGAAATTTAAAAAAAAAAAATGCTTCCTCCTTGAAATAAAAGATATGACCAACCTAGACAGCATATTAAAAAGCAGAGACATTACTTTGCCAGTAAAGTTCCATCTAGTCAAAACTATGGTTTTTCCAGCAGTCATGTATGGATGTGAGATTTGGACTATAAAGAAAGTTGAGTGCTGAAGAATTGATGTTTTTGAACTGTGGTGTTGTAGCAGACTCTTGAGAGTCTGTTGGACTGCAAGATCAAACCAGTCAATCCTAAAGGAAATCAGTTCTGAATGTTCATTAGAAGGACAGATGCTGATGCTAAAACTCCAATGCTTTGGCCACCTGATGCAAAGAACTGACTCACTGGAAAAGCCCCTGATGCTGGAAAAGATTGAAGGCAGGAAGAGGAGGGTGAGATGGTTGGATCACATCACCAATTCGATGGACATGAGTTTGAGCAGGCTCCAGGAGTTGGTGATGGACAGGGAAGTCTGGCGTACTGCAGTCCATGGGGTTACAAAGAGTCGAATATGACTGAGTGACTAAACTGATATTGTCTGCTGTAAGTATTGTTACCCAGCTTTCTATTCGTATCCGTGTGCATGTGATATCTTTTTTTATATATGCTCATTTTCAGTCTAGATGCAGGGAGCAAGTATATGTGTCTTCCTTTTCTTAATTCAGCCACTCTGTGTCTTTTGATTGGAGCATTTACTCTAGCTACATTTAAAGTAATTATTGATAGGTATGCACTTGTTGCCATTTTATTTGTTTCAGGTTGTTATTATAGTTATTTTTGTTTCTTCTTTTCCTCTCTTCCCTTGTGATTTGATGACTAACTTTAGTGCTATGTTTGGATTCCTTTTTCTTTTTTGTGTATATTTATCACAGACTTTTAGTTTGTGGTTTACCCTGAGGTTCATATATAACTATATATAATCATATATATGATTATTTTAAATTGATTATTTCAAGTCTGAAAAGATTTATTTTTTTATAATCCACACTTTCATCCCCATATGTTTTCTTTTCACATCATATTTTATATCTTCTTGCTTTGTTTATCTCTTAACTACTTATGTTGTAATGATTTACTACCTGTCTTTCAGTCTTCCTACTAGCTTTATAAGTTGTTGACCTATATTTACTGTATATTTGCTTTTATCAATGAGATTTTTTTCCTGTCTTAATTTTCATATTTCTGGTTGTAGTCTTTTTTCCTCACTATTATTATTTGGTTGAGTTTTGTTAAGCAAGAATATGTTGCTCTCAAGAAAATTACATTTTACTGGATAAATAGCTAGAAAATATAGGCTCTTCTGCAACAGTGTGGCAAAGAGTAAGAGAATTTTGTCCAGTGATCAGCAGCATCGTGATCCTAGATATGCTAGGATTATATATCCAGATTCCAGAGATAATTCATTTAATATATTGAATAGATTCCATTCTATAGGAAGAAAGATACAGAAGAAACTGGAAATTTTGCTTGAGTGTTAAATACATGGTCTGTGGTTCAGAAAAAATCTTCAGTCTTTGACTGTCACAAGAACTCATTGTTCATTCAGTGAGGTGTTTAATATAAAAATCACACTCAGTGACTGAATCAATAAAGGAGGTAAGAACATATTTCATATCCACAAGTTGCTATAGGCATATTGCAAAAGGAACCATGATAGATAACAGATCTATATCTTACAACCAGCTTGACTTATTGTTTCTAATACACTTCCTCTTCTGCTCAAGTTTTTTTTTTTTTTTNCAAGATATCCTTCTGAGACAAGTATAAAGCTTTGGTACTGCAATAAGACAGTGCTTATGAGAAATATTTCTATTGAGAATACCTAACAGGCTGGTTTATGATACTGGTATGAAATCTAGAAAAGTCCTAATTAGAAAACAAAGTAAGCAGTAATCCAAAGAGATAACAAAGTTTAAAAATTACAAATGAACCTCATGGATAAAACTGAAAAACAAGGAGTTGGTTTGCAAAGGATGATAAATATTTATCCTGGAGTGAGGTATCCTGGTTGGAAGCCAGAAGTATGTGATTTAATACAGAGCTATTACAGGTGCAGTGATGTTATGGATAATTTTGATCAATTGTAATATTATGAAATATTAACAACAATAGGACATCTGGAAGCTCTTAAATATTTGATAAATGGAGGTTGTGACAAAGATTTTCTCCTTGAGTAAGCTTGAGACAGGTTTCTCTGTGCTTTTTTTTTTTTTTAATTTTTTTGTCTAGACCTCATCCTTGGGACTTATTTTTAACCTGCTCAGCCCAGTTTGAATAAGAATCCTGCTAAGTCAGTTTTGCAAGCATCTCCATAATCTTGAGATCTCCTCACAGTAATTTTCTGTCCACTGAACTCTCCTCATTCTGCTCATTGACTACAAGTCACCTGCTGCTTTCCCTGAATTTGGAATTGAGTCCCATCTCTCTCCCTTATTAGGATAGTCTTACCACCTAACACAATAGTCCTGAATAAAGTCTTCTTTATGATTCTTAAAATGTTAGAATGATTTTTTCTTTAACAATTGAGGCTTTAGTCTAATAAAATCATGAAATTCCACAGAGAGTTTTTCATTGAGTGTAGTCCAAAAATGGTCTAATGAAGAAAAATGTCACATAAGTCTTTTCATGCTCTAATCTCCAGCATTTTGCAAAATGCTAGAGTAAGACCTACACAGAAGGATAACTAAACTTCATAGAATTATACATTTTTAACCTGAGTTATGAGAACAAGCATGGTATATGCAAACTTACAGTTAAACAAGTTGTCCCCAAATCCCTAATAATCATTTGCAACCACAACAGAGCCTAGTCAACAAAATATATGTATGAAAAAAACATCCTTTATTGATCATAAAGTCTTAAGTTTGCTTTAATGTATTTTTTCATGATTCTTTCTCCTAGAATAAACACTTCCACATTTTACTTGTTATTGGGCTCTGCATGCAGAACATTCATTTTAGGTACTAGGCAGAGTTGAAGTAAATAATCATGGCCCCTACACTCTTGGAGCCGTTTAAAAGAGGCTTTTAAACTTGATTTATCTAACACTGGAAAGAAAATCATAGTATTCTGGAATCCAGACTGAGAAAGTATATTAAAGACGGGAGAGTGGCCAATAGTTTTAAATACTCTGACAAGTCATTGATGAGATAAGCTTGGTAGAATGGTAGTTAAGAAAGCCTAATTGGAGTATGCCTTGAGAAATGAAAGAGAAAAATTGGAAAAGTGAAAATAGACAATTTATTTGAGCAATTTTGCTAGGGAGATAACTAAAGAAATGGGGCAGCAGTTGGTGTGCAAAAGTGGAGAAAGGAGTCAGGATAAAATTTATTCATTTGTGGTGTCTTCATTTTAAGATGGAAAAAGCACCAGCATGCTTTAAAATGATGAAACAAATATAGTAAAGTGTGAAGGATAATCATGTCGGATTTCAATCAGGGAAAAATTTTTGGAGTAATGGTCTGAAGTAGATAAGACCCTAATTGGGTTTACTGCATAAATGAAGGGACTGACAATACATAAATGCATGCATGTCATCTAAAGTAATTGGAGGAAAAGCAGAGGAACAGGATGAATATTCTGAGAAGTGTATGAATGAGGGGAATCGAGGATGTTCTCAGCCAGTGACCAAGAATTAAGGAATGTGTTTGGATATTTTGAGATTATGTATAAAATCTAGATAGAGGACAATGTACTCCAAAGGCTAAAATAGACTTGCTTTTCCTCTTCCCACCATTTCTCCCAAATTCTCCAAATGAGACAAAATAGAAAGTCTGAGCCAATCTGTCTGTCTGTCTCTCCTTCCTTTTCTTAACTGCCCTTAATCACAGTGAAGAGGTAATAAGACACAACAAAGTAGGTTACTCCTCAGTGGAACAGAAAAAGGAGGTGAGGCAAAGCGGGCAGGGTAACAATCCCTACTAAAAGAACAATTTTTTTTTTTTTTACTGTTATGTCTTAGATACATGGCTATCTTATTAACTAATACCACTTCTTGATTATAAAGTCATATGTGTGTGTTTTAATCACTCAGTCCTGTCTGACTCTGTGCAACCCTGTGGACTGTAGCCTACCAGGCTCCTCTGTCCATGGGATTCTCCAGACAAGGATACTGAAGTGGGTTGCCATTCCCTTTTCCAGGGTTATAAAGTCATATCACCAGCTAAAAGGAATAGATATCTTTTCAATTGTGAAAGACTAGTATCTGTAAAACTTTAGTGTCTTTATGTTTTGAGTTTGTTCTGATTCAATTTGACTTTCCAGTGAAACTACCAGGGACACAGTCAGAAGTAGTGTATAATTCAATTTTAGGCACTTGAGTCCTACTGCTACTGTGACTGCAGTCTAAATAATTTCAAATGCCCTTAGTTCAGTTCAGTTGCTCAGTCATGTCCAACTCTGCAACCCCATGAACTGCGTCATGCCAGGCCTCCTTGTCCACCCCACCAACTCTCGGAGACTACCCAAACTCATATCCATTGAGTCGGTGATGCCATCCAACCGTCTCATCCTCTGTTGTCCCCTTCTCCTCCTACCTTCCATCTTTTCCAGTATCAGAGTCTTTTCAAATGAGTCAGCTCTTTGCATCAGGTGGCCAAAGTACTGGAGTTTCAGGTTCAACAATCAGTCCTTCCAATGAACATCCAGGACTGATCTACTTTAGGATGGAGGGTTCTAAATTAGTACACATGATGGTGATTTTTTCATAATTTGAGTCTTGATACATATTTTCTCCACAGTATTTAGTTTCCTGCTAATTATTAATATGCATATTTGAATTCACTGAAAGATTTCAATAACTTTAAAGAGTAGCCAATGGTAGGAGTAAGGGTCCCTTTTTTTTCTTTACTGTCTGTCTCCAAGTTTAACCTCCACTCTCTCCCTGAACAACTCCCTACCATTTGCCTTCATGATGGCAGAATCTCTGGAAGCTTTTCTGTTTTCCTGAATAATTTTAAATTAAGAAATTTTTTAAAAATACATTTAATATGAGCTTCTGGTATAGAGAAATGCCTTCTCTTTCACCAGACTTGAAGGGAAATATTTTTTTTTCCCTCAGACAGACATCTATCTGACAGATAAAATAGATTTACATTCATAACCATACTATGAGATAGAAGATGATTTTGAAAATGAACACACAAGAATTGATGGTACTATATCTGAAGGCTTATATCTTCATTATCCATTCTCCATTATCTAAGCAAGTTCAGTTCAGTTCAGTTGCTCAGTCATGTCCAACTCTTTGCGAACCCATGAATTGCAGCACGCCAGGCCTCCCTGTCCATCACCAACTCAAGTCTTCTATTCCTATTTCAGCCCTTGTCTGGTAGTCAGGCACATCTTCAGATCAAGATGAACATATCTAGTTCTCCAAAGACTAACCCATCATCTCAATTCTTTTCTATTGTTCTCCCCATAGGAAACAGAATAATGCCCTTCCCTCTAAAATGTTCACATCCGAATGTTTGCAACCTATGTTACCTTACATGCTAAAAGGGACTTTGAAGATGTAATTCGAGTTACTGACCTTAAGATGGGGAGATTACTGTGGACCAAATTTAATCACAGGAGTTATTATTTATTTATTGCTAAAAATAGAGGACATTTTCCAGACTATGGTCAGAAAGATGTGAGATGAAAGGAAGATCAGAAAAATGCAACACTGTTGACTTTCAAGATGGAGGAAGAGTCCATGAGCCAAGGAACGTGAAAATCTAGAAAGGGCAAGGAAATGGAGTTTACCTAATTTCTTCAGAAAGGAATATAGCTCTCTAACTCTTACATTTTAGTCTAGTGAGACCCCTCTCAGACTTCTGATCTATAGAACTGTAAGTAATAAACTGCTAATTCCTAAGTTTCTGATAACATATCCTAAAGGAAAAGCATTTCTAAGAATAAATATTGCCTTTTTTTCCTGGCATTAAAATAAAATCCTGTATTTTAAAGATACCTCATTTGAATATTCTATACTCTGTTGATAAATTAAGAACATTTTTTTCCATTTCAAAATATGCTTTTCCTCAGGATACCTTTAAATAAAGATTTCCTCTGATGAATTTCAAATATAATGTTATTAATATTTAGAAAACAATGTAGTTATGTGGACTTTTTTGTATCTCACTTGTTATTTAAACAAAAATGCACCAATAATTCTGTTTATGTTAAATTCTTCTTAAACTTGGATATAACTTTCATGCACTAACTTTGTATTCAACTCTATCTGTTGGGTAGATAAAGGATTACATCACGAATGGATAAAAGAACAGAGGAATTAAATGAACGAATCCTTAGTTATGTATTATAACTAAAAATATCTCACTATCTTCTGAGTCATCTTAGAAAGACCCAAAGGTCTGTGTCTCACCAATGAATCTCTTTTACCAAATATAGTATCAAATATAGGAATAGTCATTAAATTAGTTTTGAACAGTTATATTTTGTTTCCTTTGATCAAATTTATATTATACTATTACTCAAGTATGCTTATTCTATGTATATACACAGGCTTATATAGTTTTAAAGTTGCATAAAATAAAAGTCTGTAATATAAGGACAGTCCATTAATATCTTGATTACTAGACTGGATTAATGTTTCTTATTTGATATTAACAATATAAATCATTTTTCTGAGCATGAAAAGAACTACTTATAAAGTTATATTTCAGAATATAAAACACTGATTATATCTGTATACCTCTTTGCAGTCTCTGTTTCATTTATTTTGTCTCTTATTTCCTTCCTCCTAAAATTTGAGCTACAATTACTCTTTTTCTAGTTCATTTAGGTGTAAACTTGACTCTTTGTGGTGATTTTTCCAATTTCTTGAAGTAGGCCTGTGTTGCTATGAACTTCTCTCTTTGAACCGTTTTTGCTGCAACCCATAATTTTGTTATGTCATATTTCTTTCATTTTTCTCTAGTATTTTTTATTCTCCTCTGATTTCTTTGATGATCCATTGGTTGTTCAGTAGCATGTTTTTTAATCTCTATGTTCTTGTAGTTTTTCCTATTTACCTTATGATTGACTTTTGAACTGAAGTGTGTCGCTCAGTTGTGTCCAACCTTATGACCATATGGACTGCAGCNTGGTTTTCATCTTTATAACTTATATACACATGTACATATTTCCAAGTTATTGGAATAGATACAGTTATGTGAAAATGTATGCACTTTACTTTTCTTCTATGCAAACAAGAATCATAGTTTATTTATCTTTGAGTTCTGTTGTTTAGTAGATTGCTTTGCACAGTGTGAAAAGCTATAATTTTGTTAGATAAATGTGAAATATATGTACCCACTTAGCATAAAACTATTGCTTCAATAATCTTGGTCACATTTAAGAGGAGTTCTTTGAGATGAGAGTTAAATATTCTGTGTCTCAATTTCTTTTACTTTATAGATGGATGTAAGTATATTATTTTTATAGATTCATTTCTAGTGAAAATCTTTGGATCTTTACATTTATCTCACTACTATTACTCCTGCTGCTGCTGCCGCTGCTTAGTTCCTAGACTCTTCTTTACTGTGTTCCAGATGAAACTTTTCCCTTATGAAGCTAAAAATGATTATGTACACTTATGAAATCAGTATGAATATCACAATGAGTCCAGAATATTTTGATTTTCTGCAAAAGTAGATTTTGGTTTATTAGTAAAAAAAACTATACAGAGAGCCTGATAATAGTTTGCATTAATTACTTGAAATATTTGGCACATTTTATTTGGTGGTCCAATTGTTTGATAAAATTCTAGTAGACTGTGGTTCATGGAAACCTTATCTTGCATCTTAAATATTAATAATCCCTAGTAACAATTTGCAAGTAAAAAAACTTTCAAAATGCTTTGACAATGAATCTAGTCAAATACATCACTTTGCTTTTGAATCCCTAAACATTTCATATGCTGAAGAATTGTTCTTGCAGATCCATAAATAATATTATTCTCATTTGACAATTTCAACAGATATCATATCTGGGAAAATAAACACTCTTCAGAATGCTGACCCTGATTTTTACTTCTGTTTCATTTTTACTTCAGTGTTCATAAATTGTCTTATTGTAATAATTCATAAAATATTAAAAAGATTATTAAATATTAAAGCTATAATGTAAAGGAACACAATATTTATGGTTCATTTTATCTGTATCGGTTACCTGAAGAATACATAAATAAAATTTATCAGAATGTCCCCAAATAAGTGACAAAACATTTTGTGCTGATCTCTTTCCTCTTCTGTTTTATGTTATTTCATATTTCGTCTGCCTTTCCATAAGTTCTGTAAGTAATTCTCCAGATTTAATCCAGATGGTCTAAATCACCAGATGGTCAATAAAGAAATCAGAGTGATTATATTCTTTGCAGCCAAAGATGGAGAAGCTCTATACAGTCAGCAAAAACAAGACCGGGACCTGACTGTGGCTCAGATCATGAACTTCTTATTGCCAAATTCAGATGTAAATTGAATAAAGTAGGGAAAACCACTAGACCATTTAGGTATGACCTAAATCAAATCCCTGATGATTATACAATGGAAGTGAGAAATAGATTCAGGGGATTAGGTATTATAGAGAGAGTGCCTGAAGAACGATGGTTGGAGGTTTGTGACATTCTACAGGAGGTGGTGATCAAAATCATCCCCAAGAAAAAGAAATGTAAATAGGCAAAATGGTTGTCTGAGGAGACCTTGCAAATAGCTGAGAAAAGAAGAGAAGCTAAGCATGGCAAAGACTGGTCTCCTTTAGGATGGACTAGTTGGATCTCTTTGCAGTCCAAGGGACTCTCAAGAGAGTCTTCTCCAACACCACAGTTCAAAAGCATCAATTATTTGGCACTCAGTCTTCTTCACAGTCCAACTCTCAAATCCATACATGACCACTGGAAAAATCATAGCCTTGACTAGATGGGCCTTTGTTGGCAAAGAAATATCTCTGCTTTTTAATATGCTATCTAGGTTGGTCATAACTTCCAACTTCATAACTTCCAAGGAGTAAGTGTCTTTTAATTTCATGGCTGCAATCACCATCTGCAGTGATTTTGGAGCCCCCCAAAATAAAGTCTGACCCTGTTTCCCCATCTATTTCCCATGAAGTGATGGGACCAGATACCATGATCTTACTTTTCTGAATGTTGAGCTTTAAGCCAACTTTTTCACTCTCCTCTTTCACTTTCGTCAAGAGGCTTAATTCCTCTTCACTTTCTGCCATAAGGGTGGTGTCATCTGCATATCTGAGGTTATTGATATTTCTCCTGGCAATCTTGATTCCAGCTTGTGCTTCTTCCAGCCCAGCGTTTCTCATGATGTAAACTCCAATACTTTGGCCACCTCATGTGAAGAGTTGACTCATTGGAAAAGACCCTGATGCTGGGAGGGATTGGGGGCAGAAGGAGAAGGGGACGACAGAGGACGAGATGGCTGGATGGCATCACCGACTCGATGCACATGAGTTTGGGTGAACTCTGGGAGTTGGTGATGGACAGGGATGCCTGGTGTGCTGCGATTCATGGGGTTGCAAAAATGTCACACATGACTGAGCAATTGAACTGAACTGAATGGCAAAGGAGAAAAAGAAAGATATACCCATTTGAATGCAGAGTTTCAAACAACAGCAAGGAGAGATAAGAAAACCTTTCTCAGTGATCAATGCAAAGAAATAGAGGAAAACAATGCAATGGGAAAGACTAGAGGTCGCTTCAAGAAAACTGAAGATACCAAGGGAACATTTCATGTAAAGATGGCCACAATAAAGGACAGACATGGTATGGACCTAACAGAAGTAGAAGATATTAAGAAGTGGCAAGAATACACAGAATTTCTAAAAAAAAAAAAAAAAAA
>SJYQ01004269.1:13366-43039 GCA_006410935.1 Redunca redunca
AGTGGGCCTTAGGAAGCATCACTATGAACAAAGCTAGTGGAGGTGATGGAATTCCAGTTGAGCTGTTTCAAATCCTAAAAGGTGATGATGTGAAAATGTGGCACTCAACATGTCAGCAAATTTGGAAAACTCAGCAGTGGCCACGGGACTGGAAAATTTTCATTTTAATCCCAAAGAAAGGCAATGCCAAAGATTATTCAAACTACCACACATCTGTATTCATGTCACATGTTAGTAAAGAAATGCTCAAAATTCTCCATGCCAGGCTTCAATAATACGTGAACCATGAACTTCCAGATGTTCAAGCTAGATTTTGAAAAGGCAGAGGAACCAGAGATCAAATTGCCAACATACTTTGAATCATTGCAAAAGCAAAAAGAGTTCCAGAAAAACATCTACTTCTGCTTTACTGACTATGCCAAAGCCTTTGACAAGGTGGATCAGAACTCAATGTGGAAAATTCTTAAAAGATGGGCATACCAGACCACCTCACCTGCCTCTGAGAAACCTGTATGCAGGTCAAGAAGCAACAGTCAGAACTGGACATGGAACAACAGAGTGGTTCCAAATCGGGAAAGGAGTATGTCAAGGCTGTTTATTGTCACCCTGCTTATTTAACTTATTTGCAGAGTACAACATGCGAAATGCCAGGCTGGATGAAGCACAAGTTGGATATAAGACTGCCAGGAGAAATATCAATAACCTCAGATATGCAAATGACACCACCCTTATGGCAGAAAGTGAAGAACTAAAGAGCCTCCTGATGAAAGAGGAGAGTAAAAAAGTTGGCTTAAAATTCAACATTAAAAAAATGAAGATCATGATATCTGGTCCCTTTACTTCATGGAAAATAGATGGAGAAATAATGGAAACAGTGACAGACCATTTTGAGGAGCTCCAAAATCACTGCAGATTGTGACTCCAATGATGAAATTGAAAAAAAAAAAAAAGCTTCCTCTTTGAAATACAAGGTATCCCTATTCTAGACAGTGTATTAAAAAGCAGAGACGTTACTCTGCCAACAAAAGTCCATCTAGTCAAAGCTATGATTTTTCTAGTAATCATGTATGGATGTGAGTGTTGGACTATAAAGAAAATTGAGTGCTGAGGAATTGGTGCTTTTGAACTGTGGTGCTGAAGAAGACTCTTGAGAGTCCCTTGGACAGCAAGGAGATCCAACCAGTCAATCCTAAATGAAATCAGTCCTGAATACTCGTTGGAAGGACTGATTCTGAAGCCGAAACTCCAGGTCTTTGGCCACCTTATGCAAAGAACTGACTCCTTGGGAAAGACCCTGATGCTCCTCCGCAAGACTGAAGGCAAGAGGAGAAGTGTACAACAGAGGATGAGATGGTTGGATGGCATCACCAACTCAGTAGACATGAGTTTGAGCAAGCTCCAGGAATTGGTTATGGACAGGGAATTCTGGTACGCTGCAGTCCATGGAGTTGCAAAGAGGTAGACATGAGTGGCTGGACTGCACTAATTCTCCAGCTGATTAGTCTAATTCCTTGAGCACTTATTATGTAATTCCTCATTAGAAATGACACATATCTCCATTTGGGAATAACTTTATTTGGCAACTAATGGACCAATGCATCTGGTATATGTTACACATAAAGCAGGATATTAGGCACCAGTATTCTTTGTTTTCAGTCTGTTTCTTAGCATTTCTGAGCCCGTGGTCCAGGAAGACTGACCCTCCATTTTCTCTTTTTTCATGCAGTATGAACTAGAAAAAAAAGTACTGTGATTTGGCAGATTAACAGCACCTGTTATGATTTCTTCAAGGTTGGTCACTGAGCAAACTACATACAACCAATGTTTGCAAGGGCTAGATTCTTCATGGTGCATTCATTTTAAGACTCAAACGTGCAATACTATTTCTCTGTTTGCTACATTCTCAGTTTTTTTGTGATCCTTGCTGATGAATTATTGAAAACCTTGAAAGTAATTACTAGAGTGATACTTTCTCTTAAATCATCAAAATTCACTTTTTATCAGAGTTAAGTGTTTAGAAAGCAACTTAATTATGCTAGATCCTGCACTAAAACTATTTTTTTAAAGCAAGAAAATATACTTTGTTCTTATTCCATGTTTTTTTTTTTATTATTTTATTCTTCAGTGATTTTGCTTCAAGACATTTTATGCACTATAACCTTTAGTAGTGACATGAAATTCTTGCAAGATGATTTATTAGGAAGGCACACTTTTACCTTTAATATGTCAAAGAGTCATATTTTTAGATAAAAAGTCTTTTTAGGTTTTCTTCTAGGGGAAAAAACATAGGAAGTTATGCTGTCTGAATGATGGTCACTCAGTTGTATTATTTCAGTAGGAAATTCTTTTCTTTTAAATGATTATTTAATGATTTAATGTGATCTAGTTCTTGAGCAAAGGAGAAAAAATTAGGCATTTCTTACAAAAAAACACACTAATTCTCTATAACAGAGATGAAAGTATAAATAAATCAATTTGAAATTATATGAGACTATATTAAAATACGAAAAAAGGTTAAGAGCACAGGATATAAAATTTAGAGACCAGTGTGCTCAGAGTAAAGAATTTTGAACCGGGTGTTGAAAACTAGTAGTTGAAAATATGTAGCTGACTCTGATCGGAAAGTCTAGAACATAGAAATAAAATCAATAGTTATCAGTGCAAAGGTGGTTAGAAACTTATCTGCTCAGTTGTTACTGAGGTCCTCAGTGAATAACAGGGGCAAAGTTTGGATGTTTTAGGTACAAACAGGAGAGTTTATGTTAAAACTTTGTAGAATATCAATTTTTAAAATTTTGGATGAAAACACAGGGACAAAGAGGACTAAGATGTGATAAAACAGATGAGAGAATATTTAGTAGAAAACTGTCAAAGGCCACTGAATGTTGGAAGGGTGGAAAGCATATTCTGATGTAAGATGTGCTCAGCTGTATCAATGGATGTGGGAAATTAAAGTCTGAAAAAATGCTAGTGAGTGTAGCAATCAAAAGTTTAGTATAACCTTACTCATAAACATTTTCATTAAAAACAAATAGACTTCTGTGACATATCTAGTCTTTCAAGTCTTAAGTTGTAAAGATTACTTCTTTTTATGTTCCTACAGTTTAACTATAACAATAACTATTGTCCACAGTCACAGCTTCTTCATGGTGGACACTTTTGCAAGCACTGTATAGCTTCATGCTCTGGAGGCTATTGACCTCCACATACACATGCATACATGATGTGGATTAAGCAGAAATACCATGTAAAATAAAAATCTATCCCTGTACTGGTTTGCATTATCTTCTTCATTACAAAGAATATCTACTATTCACATTTGCTCACCATATACTCTCCCCTGTTCTCCTATAACAGCAGCTTTTTATTTTTCAAAAGTTCATATTATTATTCCTTTATATAAGTATACATTAGCTTTGATTATTGATCTTTTACATTATTCTTATATATTAATATTAAAATAAAATTGAGTTAAGCTTATTTATCACTATATTTGAACTGTATTTCTAATAGGACATATTTCTAGAACAGTAATGATTAAAGTGTATGTGTATCTTAGTTGACAGTTTATAAGGGTTCTGCAACTCATATTTCCACCAGTAATTATAATAAATTCAATTTCCCCACCTCACCAGTCTGCTTATTTTCATTACATTTAAATTTTTACTAGTTCTACTACAAAGCCACAGTCATCAAGACAGTATGGTACTGGCACAAAGACAGAAATTTAAATCAATGGAACAAAATAGAAAGCCCAGAGATAAATCTATGCACCTATGGACATCTTATCTTTGACAAAGGATGTTCTATTTTTGTTTTAACTGTGCATTTATTTGATTCATACTGTGATTTATTCTTACTGAAAATTTTGTTTTCTTCTTTTGTGAGGTGCCTATTTCTATTTGGCATTGATTTATAAGACTTACTTAGGTATTATACTTATTTATTTATTTAGTAAGTGAACAGACAGTAACAAATTTTTCTGAATTGAGACTTATTTTGAATAAAGGATTTGTCCTTGGTGACTTCAGAAACTACCATAATCAGGTAACTACTTGCACTACCATCCTCTATGAAAATCAGGATACAGGCAAGCATACACAGCAAAATCTGCTCAGTTGCTACTGAGGGCCTCAGTGAAAATTACAATTTGTCTTGAATTATGAAATGAACTTTTCCCATATTCTCAGTGCTATCTTCATTGATGCTTGTGAGTAAGAGTGTACATACATTTATTCATACTGTGATGATGGATATATGCTTAATTTTAATTACTAATTCTACTTGTTGTGTATTTGGCATTATTTCCTATAGCACATCATGCTGTGAAATATATTCACACTGAGTTAATTCTTCCCATTCACATTAATGAAAAGAATAGGAACACATAACTTATTATAAGAACAGTAAGAGCTAAGTGCAAAAAAAAAAAAAAAACTTGCTTTCACTTACATAGCTCTCTTAAGTAATTTTTATACTAGCAAGTCAAATATTCAATCCACTGCATCAGAGAAACATAATTCAATCTTTTATTTGATATAATTATTTCCCCCTCATGAACTGTGTGCCCTGGCATATTTCTTGCTAGGAATATAAAATATTTTAATACATTTATCAAAGAATTAAAAATGCTACAGATATACCAGTGTTCACAGTAATTATGAAATATCAAGCAATGTATGAAATATCAAAATTAAATCACATAATCCTTAGATTCATAAAATCTACCAGGGACATTATGGTATTTCAGTAATTACTTATTTCTAACTACAAATAATAAAGACTCAAGTCTTAGAGAAAGAAATATTTATTTTCAGAAAGATATTTTTTATCTCTCTCCCAGTATCACTTCAATGGAATAGATAAATTTAATACACAATTCACCATATGTTAAACTCTCCTTACCTTAATTGTCATTGCCTTACTGATGGCAAAGCTAGTTAAATATACAACTAAATACAGATATCTCCTTTTAAAAATGAGGAAGAAACCACCAGAAAATGTTATAGGTCTAATTAGAATTAAAAAAAAATTTAAAGCTGTATTTCTTCTGTACATATTGGTGGCATTGTAACTAACATAGACTGACTTGTTTCATTCTTTTACAAGTGGTTGACCAGTTTTCCGAGCACCACTTGTTCAAGAGACTATCTTTAATCCATTGTATATTCTTGCCTCCTTTGTCAAAGATAAGGTGTCCATAGGTACGTAGATTTATCTCTGGGCTTTCTATTTTGTTCCATTGATTTAAATTTCTGTCTTTGTGCTAGTACCATACTGTCTTGATGACTGTGACTTTGTAGTAGAGCCTGAAGTCAGGCAGGTTGATTCCTCTAGTTCCATTCTTCTTTCTCAAGATTGCTTTGGCTATCCAAGGTTTTTTGTATTTCCATACATATTGTGAAATTATTTGTTCTAGCTCTGTGAAAAATACCATTGGTAGCTTGATAGGGATTGCATTGAATCTATAGATAGCTTTTGGTAGTATACTCATTTTCACTATATTGATTCTTCTGATCCACGAACATGGTACAATTCTCCATCTATTAGTGTCTTCTTTGATTTTGTTCACCAGGATTTTATACTTTTCTCTATATAGGTCTTTTGTTTCTTTCAGTTCAGTTCAGTTCAGTTACTCAGTCGTGTCCAACTCTTTGTGATCCCATGAATCGCAGCATGCCAGACCTCCTTGTCCATCACCAACTTCCGGAGTTCACTCAAACTTTCGTCCATCGAGTCGGTGATGCCATCCAGCCACCTCATCCTCTGTCGTCCCCTTCTCCTCCTGCTCCCAATCCCTCCCAGCATCAGAGTCTTTTCCAATGAGTCAACTCTGCGCATAAGGTGGCCAAAGTACTGGAGTTTCAGCTTTAGCATCATTCCTTCCAAAGAACACCCAGGGCTGATCTCCTTTACAATGGACTGGTTGGCTCTCCTTGCAGCCCAAGGGACTCTCAGGAGTCTTCTCCAACACCACAGTTCAAAAGCATCAATTCTTTGGCGCTCAGCTTTTTTCACAGTCCAACTCTCACATCCATATGACGACTGGAAAAATCATAGCCTTGACTAGACAGACATTTGTTGGCAAAGTAATGTCTCTGCCTTTCAATATGCTATCTAGGTTGGTCATAACTTCCCTTCCAAGGAGTAAGCGTCTTTTAATTTCATGGCTGCAGTCACATCTGCAGTGATTTTGGAGCCCAGAAAAATAAAGTCTGACACTGTTTCTACTGTTTCCCAATCTATTTACCATGAAGTGATGGGACCAGATGCCATGATCTTTGTTTTCTGAATGTTGAACTTTAAGCCAACTTTTTCACTCTCCTTCACTTTCATCAAGAGGCTTTTTAGTTCCTCTTTTTGCCATAAGGGTGGTGTCATCTGTTTGTTTCTTTAGGTAGATATATTCTTAAGTATTTTATTCTTTTAATTGCAATGGTGAATGGAATTGTTTCCTTAATTTCTATTTTCTCATTATTAGTGTATAGGAATGCAAGGGATTTCTGTGTGTTGATTTTATATTCTGCAACGTTACTATATTTATTGATTAGCTCTAGTAATTTTCTGGTAGAGTCTTTAGGGTTTTCTATGTAGAGGATCATTTCATCTGCGCAGTGAGAGCTTTACTTCTTTTCCAGTTTGGACTGGTCAACCACTTGTAAAAAATAAAACTAGAACACTTTCTAGCACCATACACAAAAATAAACTCAAAATGGATTAAAGATCTAAACATAAGACCAGAAACTATAAAACTCCTAGAGGAAAACATTGGCAAAACACTTTCCTACATAAATCACAGGAGGATCCTCTGTGACCCACCTCCCAGAATATTGGAAATAAAAGCAAAATAAACAAATGGAACCTAATTAAAATTAAAAGCTTGTGCACAACAAAGGAATTTATAAACAAGGTGAAAGGGTAGCCTTCAGAATGGGAGAAAATAATAGCAAATGAAGCAACTGACAAACAACTAATCTCAAAAATATACAAGCAACTCCTGCAGCTCAATTCTAGAAAAATAATTGACCCAGTCAAAAAATGGGCCAAAGAACTAAATAGACATTTCTCCAAAGAAAACATATAGATGGCAAACACATGAAAATATGCTCAAAATCACTCATTATTAGAGAAATGCAAATCAAAACCACAATGAGGTACCATTTCAGGCCAGTCAGAATGGTTGTGATCCAAATGTCTACAAGCAATAAATGCTGGAGAAGGTGTGGAGAAAAGGATACCCTCTTACAGTGTTGGTGGGAATGCAAACTAGTACAGCCATATGGAGAACAGTGTGGAGATTCCTTAAAACCTGGAAATAGAACTGCCATACGACCCAGCAATCCCACTGCTGGGCATACACACCAAAGAAACCAAAATTGAAAGAGACACGTGTACCCCAGTGTTCATTGCAGCACTGTTTATAATAACCAGGACACAGAAGCCACCTAGATGTCCATCAGCAGATGAATGGATAAGAAAGCTGGGTACATATACACAATGAAGTATTACTCAGCCACTAAAAGGAATGCATTTCAATCAGTTGTAATGAGGTGGATGAAACTGGAGCCTATTATACAGAGTGAAGTAAGCCAGAAAGAAAAACACCAATACAGTATACTAATGCATACATATGGAATTTAGAAAGATGGTTATGATAACCCTGTATGTGAGACAGCAAAAGAGACACAGATGTTCTATAAACAGTCTTTTGGACTCTGAGGGAGAGGGCGAGAGTGGGATGATTTGGGACAATGGTATTGAAACATGTATATTATCATTTGTGAAATGAATTGCCAGTCCAGGTTTGATGCATGATACAAGATGCTCGGGGCTGGTGCACTGGGATGACCCAGAGGGATGGGAGGGAAGGGAGTTGGGAGGGGGGTTCAGGATGAGGAACACATGTACACCTGTGGTGGATTCATGTCAATGTATGGCAAAGCCAATACAATATTGTAAAGTAATTAGCCTCCAATTACAATAAATAAATTTATGTTAAAAAAATACTGATTGATCTAGACTCATTCATTTTGAAAAGCCCATCCTAGACAAAAACACATCTTTTATGTAAGTAAATGGCTTTTCTCTTTCAAAAAATGTGTCAGATGAAAACAATTTCTATTATAATCAGATGTTCCATAAGACAATCATTTTCTTATTTGCTTACTATGATTTCCTTCTTTCTTAATAAGTCATCTGAAGAAAAGCCAAAATGTTTTGCTAGTATGTACATGCTGTTATTGTTGACTATGGAATAAAAATGTTTTTTTAAAATAACATTTTCATGGAATCATAAATGATCATTTAGCAGTTTTAGTAACAAAACTTTAAACATTATGAATTAGTATTTCAAGTTTCTAAAGGGCTCTTGGTAATAACAGAACTGTGGTTGGGGCAAGAGATTAGGTATTCACTTCAGGTGCAGGATTTAGGATGGAGCAAATAACTCAGCTTTCAAGATGAATGTCTAAATGAAGTACTTTAAAAATCCAACATAATGCAAAAGATCAATGAGGAGCAAAATACAAAATTTGTAAATAAAGAAAAGGTCTGACTCTGCATTTGTATGACTCAACTACACTCTATTGCCTGTCCTATTAATAAAATATAAAAAATGCTGGCTCAACTAGTTTTGGAAAATTTGATTTCCTAACATTACACTACAAAGCCATGTTTTTAAAAATCATGATATTTTGCGGTAACAAAAAGAAAAAGAAAGAAGGATGGATGATGATTTTGTATCTATCAATACTGAGATTAGAGAAGATGGTTGCTCCAAAGAGAAATTATTCTCAAAAAGATTAAAAGTAATAAAATTCATTGATTACTATCTTTTGCTTTCTCTTTATTGATTCTTCCAATACAAACTAACAGTTCACATGCAATAATTTATTTATATTTTAAATATATCATTTATTTATATCAATTTTATATTGGATATAATTTACTGTTCATTAATATTTATGCGGCTAACTTCTGTTTTGCGCTTCCCTTGAAGAATTAAACTTTCACTGTGAGAACCATCTGGAAATTTCAGCCATGCACCAGTCAATAAGCAACCAAGAAATGTAGTCAAATCACCTAGAGTAGCAGCCAATGTTAACTCTAAAGTTGGTATAGGAGTTCGTGGAACTGCTTAATAAGGTCAAATAAGGAATATTTTGAAGATATTAATTTCCAATAAACCATTGATTCTGTCTTTATCCAATTAGCAACTATTTTTGTGCCATTGCATAGTATATTTGTCCTTTTGACAAAATTCTACTATTTGTTTAAAATGTTTACTTAAGTAAAATTTATTCAGAATTGTTTAAAAGTAGAAAGTTGCAGATTTAAGAAATAAGAGAACTCAGGTTAGGAAGATGCTAAGCATGGCAATCTTATTTTAGTAAAGAGTTACTAAAACAGAGTCTGTAATGAAAACTAGAGATAGTAGAAATAGCTTACTGAAAATAGATGGTTGCCATAGTGATAAGATACATCTACTCTTGTGTTGATTGAAAGGAATTAGCAGAGGCCACAGAGGATGGATATCTTTGCGAATCTTTTTTCCCCAACTTTTCTGTCCTAGTAAAAGATGGAAAGATTGAAGGTCAGGGAGAGCATGAAGATATTACAAATGAGAAAATTCTTCTTTAACCTAGTAATTATTAGCAGAAGGTAACTCTAAAATTATGTGGTCCAAATGATGGGGCAAATATTTAATAAAAATTTAATAAAAGTTGACCTGATGTGGCCAATAGAATCTACCTTGAATACTATTCTTAACTGATTTGGTCATAGATGCCAGAATGCAGTTTAAAACAGACAAGTCTGGTTCCTGGAAACAAAGGTGCAAGTATTCCTGTTAGCTTTTGGAATGTGAGCCAGGGAAGGGCACACAGGGAGCAAAATGCTTTTCAGTAAAAGAACCAACAAAACAAAACTATTGGTGCATACAAGAATCTACAACCCCAACAAAATTAGTATTGTCTATAACCCGTGCCTTGATCCTAGAGCTATTCATACCCAAAATACCAGCATACAAAATCATAAACAAAAAAGAAAGAAATATTTGACTTTATAAAAAGTGAGGAAGTACTTTAAAAAATAGTTTACTTGGACTACTTCTTGGATTTCACTATAAAATAATTTCTCTTGAGTATATACTTGTGGAAATATTTTTGAAAATTTTATATTTGCATTGGGGATATATGTATACCCATAACTGATTCATGTTGAGGTTTGACAGAAAACAACAAAGGCCTGTAAAGCAGCCCTTTACAACAATTCGGTAAAGCAATTATCCTTCAATTAAAAATAATTAAAAAATGATACATTAAGTAAGTTAAATTAGTTTTGATTTGCATTGGGAAAGTTGGGAAGTTGATTTGTGTCTGGGAGAGAGAAGAAAACAGACCTAACATAAGAAAAATGAAATAAACTACACTCTATTGAAAACAAAAATAATGTCCAAGGAAACTCTGATCGATAGAATATGATATATAGATTTGCTTATCAGGATATTCTATAGTAAGCATACTTGTATTGAATTTTCAATAAAGAACAATTTTATATGGAAAATGATATAATAATGGTTTCCAAACATTGTCACATCTTTCCTTCAATAAAAAATAATACAGAACTAAAATATTAAAAAAGATAAATGCAGAACTATCCTGGCTGAATCAGGAATGGAGGAATGGATACCTCAAATGCTCAGATTATTTTGCAACCACTGCCCCTCCTCCCACCAACTCACAGCTGGCTTTGTGATATTACTTTTGATAAGAATCACTGAAAATCAACTTAGACTGGAGTTTGGACAAACTCTCTATATCCATGAATGTCAAACTAGTTTTTAATAACTGAAGATATTAATAGCTAACAATAGCTTCCTTTTAACTTCATTTTAACAAATGAATGATTATCAAAAAAAAGCAAAAATAGGCTACTATGTGGAGACCATGTGGACATGGAAATAACTCTGAACAGAGAGATTTACTAGAAGGCTAAACAGTAATCCAGGAAAGAACTGGCTGTGTTCTAAATCATGATAGAAATCTTGGGACAAATGGGACAGAAGAGTGAATAGGTTCAAAAAAATATTTGGATGATAGGACTCAGAGGATTAGATGGCTGGATTTCTAACTGGCTATGGGAAAGACAAGAAGGAGGAATAAGTCAAGGAAGAATGGATTTTTGGCTCAACAGTGGAGTAATACTAATCCACAATATAATAAATTTAGGCAGAGTGATTTGAGTTTGACACATGCTGAGTTTCTGAGGTCCCTGAGAAATTTTAAGTGGAGATGCTGATTTCATAGAGTTTTAGGTCCATATATCAAGTAAGAGCAAAAAGAATGCAGATATACATACATGTATGTGTGTGTGTGTATCTACACACATATATATGTGTGTATAGATATGTAATGTATATATGTATATAGCTGACAACTGAGGCAATGAAAATTGATGATATCAAGCTGAATGTAAAGAGTGAAACTGTAAGGAAAATAAACGTAGAGCAAAGGAGAGGAAAATAATAGAAGGGGATTTATAGAAGATCTGTATTGAGCAGACAGCATGAGATGAGGAGCCTACTCATATGAATAAAATGGTAGTCACAAAATATGTTCCTCCAGAGCTATTCTTACTCAGGTGAATATCCCTTTAAAACTTTTGTTTCACTACTAAGCATCAAAAGTCCAGATACATAGCAATATTATTTACCTTTATGAACATCTAAGACAAATGCTAATAATTGGATAATGAACTTTAAATTACTGAAAATCTAAGGCTAGGTCTCTATTTCTAGACATTCTAGGTTCAAAAATGATTTAGCTCCTTTTTGACTGGTGAGTGTGATTGGAAATTCTATTAAATACTGGCTTTTGTTTATAAATTGTAAGTCAAAATCCAATAATGTAACTACTATAACAAATAAGAATCAAATAACTGTGTTTAATCTATAAAGATAATTTAGAAGATTAAAAAAAAATCTCAAAAACATTTGCTTTCCAAAAAAACAAGTTCTACTGGAAGAAAATCTGGAGTAAATAAATCAAAATTTGAACTGTACCAGAGCAATCATGATGGTTGGTCACATAGTTTTAAGGCATAAATAAGGAAGCAAAACACATTAAACACAAGATTATAGAAACAATTTTTCAAAGGGAAGAAGTAAAATAATAAAAACTCAAAGTTTAATTTCTTTACAAATTATTTTAGTAAATTGGACTCTAGGTATCTCAGGCATAGCAGATTCCTACTGTGTACCAGAACAGTGCTTTCCAGCCATCTGTCTTACATTCTTAACATGATCTCTTTACAACTGTTATGAAAATTTAGTATTGTTAAAACTATCTTACAGGTTAGAAAACTAAGGTTAACAGAAATGAAAATTACATAGGAAGTAAATAGTGAAGCAAAAAAAATTCACTTTGGTGTGTTATTTTTTCATTCTATAATAGAAAAGTGGTTGTCTTCAATTTCTTCAGCAGTATCTTATAACTTTTGAGGTAGATATCTTTTGCCTCTTAGGTAGGTTTATTCTTAAGTTTGTTTGTTTTTTTTTTTTTCTTTTTGACCCCAAAGTAAATGGAATTCTTTCCTTAACTTCTCTTTCTGATACTTTGTTCTTATATTATTAACTTTTTAAAGTTGTTAGATCTTTATTTGTTTCTAGGTTTAGACATATTTAACTAAGCTACCACAGTGGGATAATACAGTAATTATGTAAATACAAATAATTTCTCCCATTTTGCAGGTAAGAGATCAAAACATGTAGCTCAACAGATGCTAAGGGCTGAGGTCTAGGGAAGGAATCCATAGCATGGCAGAGAAGGAAATAAGCAGATAACATGTTCTAACTGGGCTATCTTCCTGTCCTTAGTAATATGCCTAATAAACTCTGTCACCCAACTAGATGTGGGTAAAGGAGTTCTGACAGGAGACTGACATTACCAGGGCACAGAACAGATTAGAGAAATGTGGAAAATATATCTCAGAAAGGGTAAACAAGAATATTCAACAAAACTGCTAATTGCAGGGATGTGATACTCTGAATATTTAATGCACTAATGATGTTATTTCACATAGTCCACAAAGATTATCTCTTATATTATTTGAAAATAAGATAGCTTTAGAAGATTCTTTCATTCATTATGCTTTAATTTACATAATATAATTAGTTCATACTCTTACTGGTATTTTGACTTGCCATAGCAATCCTTCATTTTCAAACACTTCTTGTATGTTTCTTTTAAATTTTGGCTGCATAATTTCCACTTAACCTCTGCACCCATGTTGCTCTTTCAATTTCCATAATCAACTAACCGTAATTTCTCTTTTGGGTAATGTCCTGTCTATAATCCTGACCGGTTTTACTTTTATTTATAAATTTTAATCTGTTCTGTATTGTCCCCTTTTGTCACAGAAAATTATGAATCCAGAAGAAAACAAATATTCCAAGAGATAATTTTCCCACAAGTCACTTTTTTAGATAACTAGAATGAGATATGTTGATAAAAAATGTTCTCCAGAAGACAAACCATTTAAATGAGATATCCGTCATCTAGTAGTCAGTTGTACTCCTATAGTGTCTTGAGGGATATAGTTAATCTCAGATTAATACACATATTTCTATTTAAAGAAATTTTAATATATATCTGTATATCTTCTCAACATATGTGTTATCTCAATATTTTTCAGATGAGTAAATGGAAACATAAATCATAGGTATGTTGACAGACAATCAGCAAAAAAATAATGATGAAATACCAATTCCAACCAGATTTACCATCTCAATACTTTACACATACATCACTGCATTTTATGGCTTGTGTACTAAGACTCTTATAATCTCACTTTTAGAGGATAAAATATTAGTCTTTTATTTTTGTGTGATAAGAAAATCCTGAGTTTATAAATATTTTTAACTTATCAGTCCTTTACAAGGAAATAACTGGACAGCAGAAATATATAACAGGTCAGCATTTATAGGACAGCATTTACAAGAAACCATGGCATGATAAAAACAATAATCTGAGCTTGCAACTGTTGCCATCCATCATACAGGAAATACAAATAGAGGCGATATTTGGGAAAAGGATATATGCTAGCAAATCTGGGTTTAAATTATAAGCAGTTGCTAATGCTTTTCACCGGGCTTTTCTCAGGAAGTTTTTTTTTTTTTTTTTTTTTTCTCATTAAAAGCAATTTGATAACTCAACATAACAGGTAGGGCAAACAAATGACTCAGGCCTAGCAATAGAGGGCAGGCACCATTTCTGTAATCAAATGGAAATCTCAGTAGCATTATGAAAGTAACGAGAGCATCTGCATTTGAATTTTGCCAAAAAGACAGATGCTCTTGGAACAGCCCCTTCCACTGCTGGTGGCTAAATCCCAGTAGGGTACTACTGTAATGCTATTCTGCTTATATTTTATTATTTTACTCATAGGCATGTTTTACTCAGAATATTGCAACTTCAATGGAAATTAAATGGCATGTATTCACATTAGACTTTCACTGGCAGTTCCACTCTATGTGAAATATTCTAGTCTAAGAAGAATTTGATCCCAGTCTTGCTGAAAACATTCCTCCTTTTGAATTTAGCTCTAATACTTTAACATATAAAGTTCTCCTGCCTGCCAATGCCAAGTTTGATCCCTGGGTCAGGAAGTTGCCCTGGAGAAGGAAATGGCAACCCACTCCAGTATTCTTGCCTGGGAAATCCCATGGACAGAAGAGCCCGGTGGGCTACAGTCCATGGGGTTGCAAAGAGTTGCACACCACTGAGTGACTGAGCACCAGTCACCAGTCACCAGTCTCCAGGCTTCTCTGGTGGCTCAGCTGGTAAAGAATCTGCCCGCAATGCGGGAGACCTGGATTCAACCCCTGGGTTGGGAAGATCCCCTAGAGAAGAGAAAGACTACCCACTCCAGTATTCTGGCCTGGAGAACTCCATGGACTCTGTACTCCATGGGGTCGCAAAGAGTCTGCAACGACTGAGCGACTTTCACTTCACTAAGTGAGCACCAGCACATAGGCCTCAGTTTTACATACATAAAAGATAATCATTCAAACCGAAACCAACCAGGACTCTGCAAGGCCTTCTTGGGAACAGATTGCCCTCTCCCAGCACACATACAACCCCAGGTCCCCTTGCTCTTGTTTTTAGAAAAGCTTTATCCTCTTCTGCCTTCCCTGAGTTACAAAGAGCAAATTTAATCAGAAAAGTGAGAAAAGGCAAAAATAAAGGAAAGCACTCAAGCAAGACAAAATAATAATAATTTAGCCATAAAACAAAGTTCAGGACCCTTATTTCCTCCTCAAAGGCCATAGATAATATATTGAGCCATGTCTTCAAGTTATTTTGCTGATACTAAAACCCCCATCAGGTAGAGGAGGTTAACTGCATGCTGAACACCAACACAAAGACCCCAGACCAGGTGCAACCAGAAGGCTGATGTCTAAGATTTCTGAATCATCATGTTACCTTACCCCAAACCAATCAGAGAACTGTGCATGAGCTGATCAGGCACCCTACAACCCCTCCATCACATTGGCTTTAAAAAAACACTTCCCCCAAAACCATCAGGAAATTTGGTTCTTTTGAGCACAAGCTTTCCATTCTCCTTGCTTCGTACTCTGCAATCAACACTTTACTTTCCTTCACCACAACCTGGTGTCAGTAGACTGGCTTTGCTGCATGTCTGGTGAGAAGGCTCAAGGTGGTTTTGTAGAAAGCCTACAGTCACTAGACATATGACGTTTCTTAATATTGTAAAACTATGTCAGAAACACTGAGCAAGAAGTTATATTTATCAAGGGCTGTGCATGAATTCTCAAGTGGCAGGGGGACAAGCTGAACAAGCTCCAAGAACAGGTGTGAGTTGCTGCTGCTATCTCAGATTCCAGATGTGGGCACAGATCCCTACTACTGCCAAGGGTCCCGTAAGTGGGTGCTGGTCATGCCTTCTCTTGCCCAGGAGACTGCATGAACCATCAAACACCCTGAACACTTCCTATCAAAGGGGTAATGACCAGCATATGCCAAGGAAAGAGATGGCTAACATCCAAAATAAAAGCAGCTCTCACATTAAATAAAATAAATAAATAAATAAACCCACATAATCTACTCAGGGATATACCTGACTGGAAAAGCCCTCCAAGACTATAGTAAAGAACTGTTTTCCCTAAACTCACAAGTGAAAGCCACTCAGCCATGTCTGACTCTTTGTGACCCCATGGACTATACAATCCATGGAATTATCCAGGCCAGAATACTGGAATGGGTAGCTTTTCCCTTTTGAAGGGGATCTTCCCAACCCAGGAATCGAATCAGGGTCTCCTGCACTGCAGGCTGATTTTTTACCAATTGAGCTATCAAGGAAGTATTAAACTCACAAAGTACGAGGAATAAAGGTAAAATAAAGCAGCAGACAAACCACCCCCAGCTAAAGGATCAAGAGAATTTCCCTGAAGGAACAAGCGATTAAAAAGACATCTTCAGACTAACAGACACTGAGTTCAAAAAAAGAATGTAAATACTGAGGGAATGAAGAAAAGCTATCAATAGAAATGCAGATTACTATAAAAAAAAACTATAAACTATAAGGAGGAGCCAAGAAAACTTAGAAAATTCTTTTGCCAAGTTAAAAGCTGGTATATGGGCAATGAAGCAGAATGAATCATGCAAAAGAAAAAAGGTGATCCAGAAGGTAGAATAATGGAAATTACACAATCAGAATAGCAGAGAGAAAGCCAAATGAAAAGTGAAAGCACTATAACAGACCTATGGGATAACATAATGTATGCCAATCTACAAAGAATTCCAGAAGGAGAATAAAAAGGGGATCAAAAATGTATTTAAAGAAATTACGGCTGAAAATTCCCCAAACCTAAAGAAGGAAAAAGATATCCAGACAAAGGAAACACAAAGAATCCCAAGGAAGATGAATTCAAACAGACTTACAAAAGACAGATTAAAACAAAAGGTCAAAAGTTCTAAAGGCAGCAAGAGAAAAACAGAGAGTCAATTGCAAGGAAATCTCCCTAAGGCTATCAGCTGAATTCTCTACAGAAACAATGACAGCCAGAAGGGAGTGGAAAAATATATTCAAAGTCTTGAAAGGAAACATTCTGTGGTCTAGAATATTCTATACAGCAAGACAATCATTTAGAATAGGAAAAGAAATAAACACTTTCTTAGACAAGCAAAAGTCAAAACAATATAGCCATACCAGTCCATTCTGAAGGAGATCAATCCTGGGATTTCTTTGGAAGGACTGATGCTAAAGCTGAAGTTGCAGTACTTTGGACACCTGATGCGAAGAGTTGACTCATTGGAAAAGACTCTGATGCTGGGAGAGATTGGGGGCAGGAGGAGAAGGGGACGACCCAGGATGAGATCACTGGATGGCGTCACAGACTCGATGGACGTGAGTCTGAGTGAACTCCGGGAGTTGGTGATAGACAGGGAGGCCTGGCGTGCTGCAATTCATGGGGTCACAAAGAGTCGGACACGACTGAGCGACTGAACTGAACTGAACTAATAGGAATATTGAAAGGTCTTCTCTAAACAGAAAAGAAGCAAGAAGATATGGGAAAGAGGCCAGTATACAGATCAAAAGGAAAAAAGACTATATAAGAAACCAATGATAAACACAAAGAAAGAGCAAAAGTATTATCATAAAGATGTAAAAAAGGATATTAAGATAATGAAATATGGATGAGAAAGATTCACAAAAACCAAAAAGAATAGAACACACGCTTAAAATGAAAGGAAATCTCCAAACCGCACATACAAAAAAAGGGGGAAAAAAAAAGGTGGAGAAACAACTGCAAAACAAGGTTTAAAATGGTAATAATCAATAATTACTTTAAATGACTGAATGCCACAATCAAAAGACATAGAGTAGTAGGTAGAATTTTTTTAAAGTCTATAATATGCTGGCTCCAATGGACCCACACACACACATTAAAAGTGATGGGATAGAAAAATATATTTCATGTGAACACAAAGGGCAAGAAAGTGGGAGTTGCAATACTTACCAGAAAAAAGTACACTTTAAAACAAAGGCCATGAAAAATATAACGAAGGATACTAATAATAAAAAGGATCAATAAAAGAGGAGGCTTTATAGTCGTCAACATATATGCATCTAATGTGTGTGTGAGTGTTTTAATCACACAGTTGTGTCTGATTCTTTGTGACCCCACTGACTATAGCCCACCAGGCTTCTCTGTCCATGGAATTCTTTAGGCAAGAATACTGGAGTGGGTTGCAATTTCCTTCTCCAATGGATCTTCCCTTCCTAGGGATTGAACCTGGGTCTCCTACATTGCCAGCAGATTCCTTACCATCTGTGACACCAGAGAGGCCTAATGTAAGAACACGCAAATACATAAAATAAATACTAACAAACAAAAAGGGAGAAATTGATGGGAATACAGCAAGAGTAAAAGACTTTAATAACCTACTCATATCAATGGACAGATATTCAAGACAGAGAAATAAGGCAATCTGTTCAGTTCAGTCATTCAGTCGTGTCCAGCTCTTTGCAACCCCATGGACTGCAGCACGCCAGGCTTCCCTATCCATCACAAACTCCCAAAGCTTGCTCAAACTCATGTCCATCAAGTCGGTGATGCCATCCAACCATCTCATCCTCTGTCATCCCCCTTATCCTCCTGCCTTCAATCTTTCCCAGCATCAGGGTCTTTTCCAATGAGTCACTTCTTCATATCAGGTGGCCAAAGTATTGGCATTTCAGCTTCAGCATCAGTCCTTCCAATGAATATTCAGGACTGATTTCCTTTAGGATAGACTGGTTGGATCTCCTTGTAGTCCAAGGGACTCTCAAGAGTCTTCTCCAACACCACAGTTCAAAAGCATCATTTCTTCAGCACTCAGCTTTTGACTACTGGAAAAACCATAGCTTTGACTACTAGACAAACATTGTTGACAAAGTAATGTCTCTGCTTTTTAACATGCTGTCTAGGTTGGTCATAGATTTTATTCTAAGGAATAATAATTTTAATTTCATGGTAATCTTCAGTGATTTTGGAGCTCCCCCAAATAAAGTCAGTAACTGTTTCCATTGTTTGCCATGAAGTGATGGGACCAGATGCCATGATCTTAGTTTTCTGAATGTTGAGCTTTAAGTCAACTTTTACACTCTCATCTTTCACTTCCATCAAGAGGCTCTTTAGTTCTTCTTTGCTTTCTGCCATAAGGATGGTATCATCTGTATATCTGAGGTTGTTGATATTTCTCCTGGCAATCTTGATCCCAGCTTGTGCTGGATAAGTCAGTAGAGACCTTAAATGACACAATCTTAAGTGAGACTTAAGATATTTTCAGGACATACAAAAACAGAATACATGGAACATTATCTAGAACTGACCACATACTAGGACAGAAAACTAACCTCAACAAATTAAAGAGTACAGAAATTACTTCAAGTATCTTCTCTGACTTAAACTAGAAATCTACCACAGAAAAAATAAATGAGAAAAAAACGATTATATGGAGACTAAACAGCAGGTACTAAAAACCCAATGAGAACAAGAAAATCATAAAGGAAATTAAAAAAAAAACTTAAGAGAAATGAACATGCAACTGTATCAACTCTATGAGAAACAGCAAAAGTCAGTTCTTAGATGGAAATCCACAGCCTTCCAAGAAAGATGGAAGATCCAGTGCATGCATACATGCTAAGTCACTTCAGTTGTGTTCAACTCTTTTTGACCCTATGGACCATAGCCCACCAGTCACTGCTGTCCATGGGATTCTCCAGGCAAGAACACTGTAGTGAGTTGTCATTTTCTCCTCAAGGGGATCTTCCTGACCCATGGACTGAACCTACATCTCCTGCATGCAGGTGAATTCTTTATCACTGAGCCTTCTGGGAAGCCTAGCTTCACAGATGAATTTTACTAAATATACAAAGAAGAAATTATATGGATCCTTCTCAAAGTCTTCCAAACTACTAAAGAGGAGGGAAGACTCCTAAAGACATTCTAATAAAGCCACCATCACCTAGATAACTAAACCAGACAAAGATACCACCAAAAAAGAAAATTAAGGGCCAATATTTTTGAATATAGATGTAAAAATTCTCAATAAAATGTTTGCAAACTAAATCCAACAACACATAAAAAAGATTATACACCATGTCCAAGTGGGATTCATTCAAAGTTAATAAGGATAGTTCAACAGAACTCAATGCAATATACATTAACACAAGTCAAAAACCACATGATCATCTCAATAGCAAAAAGGCATTCCACAAAGGTCAACATCCATTCATGACAATAACTCTTTCCAAGTGGGTATAGAGTAAACATATCTTAGTACAATAAAAGCCATATATAACAAATCCGCAGCTAGTATAATACTCAGTGGTTAAAAGCTGAAAGCCTTCTTACTAAAATCTGGAACAAGACAAAGATGACCATTATCACAACTTCTATTCAACATGTAATTGGAAGTCTTAGCCATAGCAATTAGGCATGTAAAAGAAATAAAACATATCCGAAACAAAAGGTAGGGGTATAATTGTTACAATATGCAGATAATACTATATATAATATATATATATATAGGATTAAAAATACGTGATACTACATATAAAAAATCCTAAGGAATCTACATAAAATGTATAAGAACAGATAAACCAATTCAACAAAGTAGCAGGCTAAAATATTAATGTTAGGAAACCAGTTGCATTTCTTTACCCTAAGAGAGAAATACCAGAAAATGAATATTAAAAAACAGTACTTTTTAAAACCACACCAAAAATAAAATACTCAGAGAAATCTGATCAAGGAGGTGAATGACTTACATGCTGAGAAATATATAACATGAAGAAGGAAAACTAAAGATGATTCAAAGAAATGGAAAGATATCCCATGCTCTTGGATTAAAAAAAATAATGTGAAAATGTAAATAATGTAAAATACTATAATTTACAGACTTAATGTTGTCCCTATCAAATTACCCAGGACATTTTTCACAGAACTAGAACAAATAATCCAATAAATTCATATATATTGCCAAAGCAATGCTAAGAAAAAAGAACAAAGCATTAGGCATAACACTCCCATAATTAAGCCAACAGTACAAAGCTACACTAACAAAGCTACCCTAATCAAAACAGCAGTATTGTTTTCTTTAAAAAAACAAAACAAAACAAAACAGACACAGACACTGGGATCAATGGCATAGAACAGGAAACCTGGAAATAAACCCACACACCTATTGTCAATTAGTCTTCAACAAAAGAGCAAGAATATAAAATGGGAAAAGAACTTCAACAAGTAGTGGTGGGAAAGTTGAAAAGTTGCATGTAAATCAATGAAGTTAGAACATACTCTTATACCATGCACAAAAGTAAACTCAAAATGGCTTAAAGACTTAATATAAGACATGAACCATAAAACACCTAAAGAGAACATAGGTAAAATATCCTATGACATAACTGTACCAGTGTCTTTGTTCACTTGCCCAAAGCAATAGAAATAAAAATAAACAAATGGGACCTAATCAAACTTATAAACTTCTGTACATTAAAGGAAATCCTGAACAAAACAAAACAAAAAAAATGGGATAAAATATTTTCAATCAATGTGACCAACAAGGGCCTAATCTCCAAAATAAACAAACAGCTCATACAACTAAAAGCAACAACAAAATAAACAGCCTAATTGACAAATGAGAAGAAGATATAAACAGACATTTCTGCAAAGAAGACATACATATGGCCAAGAGGCACTAGGAAAGATGCTCAACGTTATAAATTGCTAGAGAAATGCAAGTCAAAACTACAATGAATTACCACCTTACACTTGTCAGAACAGCCATCAATAAAAAGTCTACAAATAAATGCTAGAGAGAGTGCAGAGAAAAGGGAACCCTCCTACACTGTTGGTGGGAATGTATAATAAGTTGGAAAACAGTATGAAAGATCCTCACAAAACTAAAAACAGAATTATTATATAATCCAGCAATCCAGGTCCTGGGCATACATCTAGACTTAACTGTAATTCAAAAAGATACATCACCCCTGTATTCATGAAAACACTATTCACAATAGCCAAGACATGGAAAAAATCTAAATGCTCATTGACAGATGAATGGATAAGATATGGTATATATATACAATGGAATACTACCTAGCCATAAAAAAGAATGAAATCACACCATTTGCAGCAATGTGGAAGGACCTAGAGATTACCATACTAAGTAAGCAAGAGAAAGATAAATTCCATATGATATCACTTATATGTGGAATGTAAAATATGGCACAAATAAACATATCTGTGACACAGAAACAGACTCACAGACATAGGGAAGAGACTTGTCATTGCCAAGGGAGAGGGAGGAGGAGGAACGGACTGGGAGTTTGTGATTTGTAGATGTATACTATTATATTTAGAGTGGAAGGGAGCTAGAAGATATTCAAAAGAGGTGGCAAGGATACACAGAAGAACTATACAAAAAAGATCTTCAGACCAGATAATCAGGATGGTGTGATCACTCACCTAGAGCTAGACATCCTGGAAGGTGAAGTCTAGTGAGCCTTAGGAAGCATCACTACAAACAAAGGTAGTGGAGAAATGGATTTCCAGTTGAGATATTTCAAACTCTAAAAGATGATGCTGTGAAAGTGTTGCACTCAATATGCCAGCAAATTTGGAAAACTCAGCAGTGGCCACAGGACTGGAAAAGGTCAGTTTTCATCCCAATCCCAGAGAAAGGCAATGCCAATGAATGCTCAAACTACCGCACAATCACACTCATCTCACATGCTAGCAAAGTAATGCTCAAAATTCTGCAAGCCAGGCTTCAACAGTACATGAACCATGAACTTCCAGATGTTCAAGCTGGCTTTAGAAAAGGTAGAGGAGCCAGAGATCAAATTGCCAACATCTGCTGGATCATTGAAAAAGAGGGTTCCACAAAAACATCTACTTCAGCTTTATTGACTATGCCAAAGACTTTGACTGTGTAGATTACAACAAACTGTGGAAAAATTTTCAAGAGGTGAGAATAAACCACCACCTGACATGCCTTCTGAGAAATCTGTATGCAGGTCAAGAAGCAAGTTAGAACCAGACGGGGAACAACAGACTGGTTCCAAATTGGGAACCCAATTGGAAAAGGAATGTGTCAAGTCTGTATATTGTCACCGTGCTTATTTAACTTATATGCAGAGTATATCATGAGAAATGCTGGGCTCAGTGAAACACAAGCTGCAATCAAGATTGATGCGAGAAAATGTCAACAACCTCAGATATGCAGATAACACTGCCCTTATGGCAGAAAGTAAAGAAAGACTAAAAAGCCTCTTGATGAAAGTGAAAGAGGAGTGTGAAAAAGTTGGCTTAAAACTCCACATTCAGAAAACTAAGATCATGGCATCTGGTCCTATCACCTCATGGCAAATAGATGGGGAAACAATGGAATCAATGACTGACTTTGTTTTTGGAGGGGCTCCAGAATCACTGCAGATGGTGACTGCAACCAAGAAATTAAAAGACGCTTGCAATTTAGAAGAAAAGTTATGACCAAACTAGACAGCATATTAAAAAGCAGAGACATTACTTTGCCAACAAAGGTCTGCTTAGTCAAATTTATGGTTTTTCCAGTAGTCATGTTTGGATGTGAGAGTTGGACTATAAAGAAAGCTGAGTGCCAAAGAACTGACGCTTTTCAACTGTGGTGTTGGAGAAGACTCGTGAGAGTCCCTTGGACTGCAAGGAGATCCAACCAGTAAATCCTAAAGGAAATCAGTCCTGAATATTCATTGGAAGGACGGATGCTGAAGCTGAAACACCAATACTTTGTCCACCTGATGCGAAGAAGTAACTCATTGGAAAAGATCCTGATGCTGGGAAAGACTGAAGGTGGGAGGAGAAGGGGATGATAAAGAATGGTTGGATGGCATCACTGACTCAATGGATATATGTTTGAGTAAGCTCGGGATTTTGTGATGGACAGGGAATCCTGGCATGGTGCAGTCCATGGGGTTGCAAAGATTTGGACATGCCTGAGCGACTGAACTGAACTCTGTAGTACAGAGATCTATATATCCAAACTCCTGGGATAAACTATAATGGAAAAGAAAGTAAAAAAAAAAAAATTGTGTATGTGTGTGTGTATATGTATATATGTTTACCTGAGTCACTTTGTTATACAGCAGAAATTGTAAACAACATTATAAATCAACTCTATGAATAAGAAAATATGGTACTACACAACTTTGTTAATGTTATCCTGTAATGATTAATTTATTTTGGAAGATACATCTCACCCCTATTTTTTCTCTCTCAATTTCTCTCTACTCTCAGTGTTTGTATAACAAACAAACCACAGAATCAAACAGTACTAAGAAGAGAATCTGAAGCATTTCTAATTACAAAAGCATTTACTATGTTCATCCTGAATGTAATATAATTTCACCCCAGCCAGACTTTAACATTATCACTGTTTCACACTTTCTACTAGTCTACAATAGTAGTTCATTCAGTTATTAAACACATACTGAGTCAGCCCTTAAAATGTTATACATAAACATTTCAGAAGAATTATTGCCAAACAGAAGGTAAAAACCTGTTCCTCGTTTTACGTCTAAATAACATATGCTTTTTCCCTTAGTAAATGTTAATATTTATTGAGAGTTATTGCACTCATCTCACATGCTAGTAAAGTAATGCTCAAAATTCTCCAAGCCAGGGTTCAGCAATACGTGAACCGTAAACTTCCTGATGTTCAAGCTGATTTTAGAAAAGGCAGAGGAACCAGAGATCAAATTGAAAAAGCAAGAGAGTTCCAGAAAAACATCTATTTCTGCTTTATTGACTATGCCAAAGCCTTTGACTGTGTGGATCATAATAAACTGTGGAAAATTCTGAAAGAGATGGGGATACCAGACCACCTGACCTGCCTCTTGAGAAATCTGTATGGCGGTCAGGAAGCAACAGTTAGAACTGGACATGGAACAACAGACTGGTTCCAAATAGGAAAAGGAGTACGTCAAGGCTGTATATTGTCACCCTGCTTATTTAACTTCTAAGCAGAGTACATCANGGGTTAGTTCTCTGTATACAGGTTAGTTCTGTCTCAAGGTCTCTCATATGAAGGCAATAGGAGGACTAAGTCTTATTTAAAGTTCACCTACAGGCAGAATTGTTGGTAGAACTTAGATCCTTCTGGGTGCCGGCCAGCAACATCCATTCCTTGGCATGTGCGCTTTCCATAGAGCATCTCACATGTCAACTCTTCCATCAGAGAAAATGAGAGAAGGGAGAACAAGACAGAAGTCAGAGTTCTTTGAAACCTAATCCCTGAAATAACATCCCATCACTTGCTGTGTTCACTGGAAGTGAATGAAGTGAATCACTAGAATCAGCCCACACACAAGGGGGAAGGGATTTACAAGCATTTGAAAAACAAGACCATCTTAAAGGTTGTCTATCACAGAATTGCAACAGAGAAAAGACTAGCACTGGGTGAATCTCTGAGTTTCATTTTATGAACATTTTTAGATTAAGAGGTTGTAAATTTTTGCCAACTTTTATATTAATGTGAAACATTTGGAAAATTAGGATTCCAGCCAGTTTTATATTTTACCACAATTTCAAATATAGGAAATGGGGGCTTCTTAATGCTTTTCCTCTTGATTAGAAACATAATCATTTGGGCTCCAGTGATTTCCCACAACTACATGTTTCCTGTAATTGCTTTATAATTACATAAAAGTAGTGAAATCTAAAAGAAATAGAGCCAGAACTACAGATGATGAGTAAAACAGAAATTAATATTTTATAGCTACTTTGTAGATTCCCATCTGTTTGGTCTCTTTAGTACTGTTAATTTGTTGACTTTGCTTATTATTTGAATTTTAAAATAAAAATTTATGCAATAATAAGTAGGTTCTACTAAATTTTCAAGTTGTTTTCCTGAGTTCAGACAGTATTTTAGAGTTCTTTTACTGATAGTAGGATATCTAATATCTGTTTACACATAGAAAACAAAATTATATTTATAGCTATATGAACATACTCCAAATCTTGCTGCATTTGGGAAAAACATAACTCCTATGGCCCTGTCAGAGGTCCTCATGTCATCCTGGTTCACATTATCACTCTTTTTATGAACCTATATGTAGTCCTAAAACTTTATTTATTTATTTATTTTTTTTTTTTTACTTTTAAAATTTTTATTTTAACTTTAGTTTACTTTACATTACTGTATTGGTTTTGCCAAACATTGACATGAATTCACCACGAGTGTACAAGCGTTCCCAAACATGAATCCCCTCCCACCTCCTAAAACTTTTAAAATATATAATACATGAATATTTCTAATACATAATATTGTTTGTACTTTAGGTCAAAAGTTTTGCCTTGTTAGTGTTATTAAAAGTTAATAAATTTTTTCCCAAACTATAAAAAATCTGCATTTTTAGAAGTTTCTGCTTTTGTGACATTTTCTACAGCTTAACAGCCCTAATTTGTTAAACTATTTTTCTACATTCAAGTCTTTGGATATGGATAACGTGTGTGTGTGTGTGTGTGTGTGTGTGTGTGTGTGTGTCCTTAGCACCTGAATGAAGAGTAGAAAAATTTGCTGAGGTTACAAAGTCCATACACAGAACANCTTTGGATATGGATAACGTGTGTGTGTGTGTGTGTGTGTGTGTGTGTGTGTGTGTCCTTAGCACCTGAATGAAGAGTAGAAAAATTTGCTGAGGTTACAAAGTCCATACACAGAACAGGCCAGGAACAAGGGCTGGAAAGGATCAGAGAATGACTTAATGTATTGAATATGAGAAGTTTATTGGAGAGTAAAGTGGAGACACTGGATAGGATATTGAATATAAACATGAAATTAAGGAAAATAAATATAGGCAATTATCAACAGCACCCCACTCCAGTACTCTTGCCTGGAAAATCCCATGGATGGAGGAGCCTGGAAGGCTGCAGTCTATGGGGTCGAGAAGAGTCAGACACAACTGAGCGACTTCACTTTCACTTTTCACTTTCACGCATTGGAGGAGGAAATGGCAACCCACTCCAGTGTTCTTGCCTGGAGAATCCCAGGGATGGGGGAGCCTGGTGTGCTGCCGTCTATGGGGTCGCACAGAGTCGGACATGACTGAAGTGACTTAGCAGCAGCAGCAGCAGCATCACCATGTGAATAAATATACAGCCATTAGACCTGAGAGAAGACTTTTTAGTATTAATACATATATACAGAAAGCTAAGATCATGGCATCTGGTCCTATCACTTCATGGGAAATAGATGGGGAAACAGTGGAAACAGTGGCTGACTTTATTTTGGGGGGCTTCAAAATCACTGCAGATGGTGACTGCAGCCATGAAATTACAAGACGCTTACTCCTTGGAAGGAAAGTTATTACCAACCTAGATAGCATATTCAAAAGCAGAGACATTACTTTGCCAACAAAGGTCCGTTTACTCAAGGCTATGGTTTTTCCAGTGGTCATGTATGGATGTGAGAGTTGGACTGTGAAGAAAGCTGAGCATGGAAGAACTGATGCTTTTGAAGTGTGGTGTCGGAGAAGACTCTTGAGAGCCCCCTGGACTGCAAGGAGATCCAATCAGTCCATTCTAAAGGAGATCAGTCCCGGGTGTTCACTGGAAGGACTGATGCTAAATCTGAAACTCCAAAACTTTGGCCACCTGATGAGAAGAGTTGACCCATTGGAAAAGACTCTGATGCTGGGAGGGATTGAGGGCAAGAGGAGAAGGGGACGACAGAGGATGAGATGGTTGGATGGCATCACCGACTCAATGGACATGAGTTTGAATGAACTCCAGGAGTTGGTGATGGACAGGGAGGCCTGGCGTGCTGTGATTCATGGGGTCGCAAAGAGTTGGACACAACTGAGCGACTGAACTGAACTGAACATGTATACAAGTCAGCAAAGGGTTCACTGCCTGATGCACATAGAAGGCAATACCATGGCACAGGCTTTTGAGAAAAGGCTTTTGAAAAACTGACTGACAAGAAGACAGAAGGCAAGGCTCAAATCCATCTTCATGGTGATGAGTTATAAGTGGATATTTAAGGGTTAGAGTTTTGAAGCAGTGAAGAAAGGAGACAGCAGTTGGTTACAAAATTCAAGGAAGTGCTCTGAAGTCCTTATACATAGGTACAGGCAGGTTTCATGCTTTTTCAAGAATCATATGTGCAAATTTAGGGGGCTGGTATTAAACATGGGGAATTTGGGGCTGTGACAACAGAAGGTCCCCTATGTACAAGCAAGTATGTTCTTCAAAGACTTGGTTCTGACACATTGGTTCCATTCTCAGTTTCAGCAAGCAGAGGGGTTTTTAACCAGCTGTTTCCTTATTTGCTGTTCTGTAAGACAAGCTCAAGAATTTCTATAAGTCACTACTTTCTATTAACACTATGAAACATGGTTTCAACATGGGTTTTTTAATCCTGTGGGAATGGTTTCACATAAAAAGATGAAGAAACAAACAACACAACTAAGAGATAAGTTTAACATTGTTAGACGACTAAGAGTAGCATCTGAGAAGACAAGCTAAGGATGTGCTTCAAGAATGAGCAATTGTGGGACTTGCCGGGGGGTCCAGTGGTTAACAATCTGCCTTGCCAATGCAGGGAACATAGGTTCAATCCCTGATGCAGGAAGATTTCACACGCCTCAGGTCAACTAAGCCCCTGCACCACAATACTGAGCCTATGCTCTAGAGGCCACAGGTTACAACTACTGGGCCTGTGTGCTGCAACTACTGAAGCCTGTGCACCCCAGAGCTAATGCTCTGCAATCAGAAGCCTGTGCACTCCAACTAGAAAGCAGCCCCTGCCTGCTGCAACGAGAGAAAGTTCACCCACAGCAACCAAGACCTAGTGTAATCATAAATAAACACACAGATTAAAAAAAAAAAAGAAGAATGAGCAATCATATAATTTGCTGCTAAGTGCTAAGTCATTTCAGTCATGTCTGACTCTGTGCGACCCCACAGATGGCAGCCCACCAGGCTCCCCCGTCCCTGGGATTCTCCAGGCAAGAACACTGGAGTGGGTTGCCATATTCTTCTTCAATGCGAAAGTGAAAAGTCAAAGTAAAGTCGCTCAGTCGTGTCCAACTCATGGTGACCCCATGGACTGCAGCCCACCAGGCTCCTCTATCCATGGGATTTTCCAGGCAAGAGTACTGGAGTGGGGTGCCATCGCCTTCTCTGATAATTTGCTACAGTCAAGTTTCAGTTTTCATGTTATTTACCTGGATCCAGGTAATTAACATGAAAACTGAAATTTGACCTTGAATATAATATGTCATTGCTGACACTGACAAAGTATATTTCATTTTCTAATGGGGCCAAAATTCTTATTGGAATGGGATCAAGGCAAAATAAGAGAGACAAAGTAGGGACAATAGTGTAGATAAATATAGGAATGGTAGTTATAGTGAGATATTTGGTTAAAAGGATTTAAAGAAAATGTCTATATAGTCAATAAGATGATGGACATTTATTACAGTGACATACTTTTTTTAGTTCTGTGGTATTGATTAATGTGCAAATATGACAGATTATTTTGAAGTAATAAGAGTGGAAGAAAGATAGCAAGCTTAGAAAACTCTCAAGGAATATTTGGGTGAGTAAATCCAAGAACTATTAAA
>SJYQ01004269.1:43099-62368 GCA_006410935.1 Redunca redunca
TGCCCCACCTTAGTCCTGTGTGTTTCTTTTTTTTTTCCTGGTAAATTTCACCTAATAGTCAAGGATTACATAAACCCATTGTATTGCACACTATATTTTTTAAGAAGCTTGTATAGCATTTGAGAGCCATAATAAAACTACAAGAATAAAAAATCAAAGCTTTTTTCACTTATGGACATATATTCAAGCATTTTAGATAAAATTTTCAGTTAAGTGAATCCCATAGTTATTAAAAATGCTTTGTAAATTTAAGCAGAAAACATGGGCTAAGAGAACACACCCACATGTGAAGAAGAGCAGGAAGAAATCCAGACAACAAATAGAGCAAATAAAAATTCTCAGTTTTGGAACACCTTAAAGCATCAAGAAATCTAAAGAAGGGAAACACAGTGCCATCTGTCAGGCACTGTGGAGTAATAACCTTCAGGTAATTGGCAGCTTTAACACCAGATTGTGTTTCATGTCTTCAATGTGTCTACATTTTTGCAAAGCAGAGTTTTGGGTGATGCTGTGATAAAAAGGAAGTATCCCGAGACAAGCAGTGTGGAAGGGGAAGTGAGAGTGGTGGCGTCCAACTTAAACACAAGACATAGCAAATGTATAAATCCAATAGCCACACATATTTCATTGGAGAAATGCAAAAATGCTTCCAAACAACAGTTCTTAGGGGTTATATATGCTCCATATCTTCCTGTAGACTGGCTAGATTTTGTTGGTCTTACATCTCATTCACATTCTTTCTTGCATCCAGATTTATTTTCCCCCTACTTTTCTCTCAGGTCTTGATTCCTTCATGCTATGTTCCATCACAGTATCTGTTTCCTGGATCTCAATCTAACACAACAGGCATCAGCTTTAATTTTTACGACATAAAAGAGTACCTGTTTTCCTAAGCCTCAGAAAGAGAATGTGTCATCATGCTTTTTTACTTTTAATAACCTATGGATATTATTGTGTACAAACAGGTATCAGCAAATTAGACCAACTGCCAGGAGTTAGTTTTTCTAAAGAAAAAGAAATACATGTTTGTGTGAGTGCATATATATGCTAGCATCTCTCTTCAGCATATTTTTAAGATCCCCTCCCAGTTAAAACTACCAATTTACAACCCCTTATATTTTACACATTTCATTATAAACGATGGAGGCTTTAAACTGGCAGGTGGGAACATCCTGCTTTCAAATACAAGCTTTTCCCCCAATTTGGTTCAGCACTATCATCCCAAATATGTATGACTTACCTTGGAGTGAGCTTGAATACTTTTTGTGTATCTGAGGACAAATTTTATATGTATTTTTTTGTAAATTGTCTGTTAATACCAGAGGAGCCTGACATGTTTCAGTCCACGGGTTGCAAAGAGTTGGACAGGACTTAGCAACTGAACAACATAAAGAGGTGACTGAGGTAGAGAGGAGCATATTATGTTGTCCAAGATCAAAGAGCTAGTAAGTGGTAAATTCCATAATCAACACTAGTCACTCTAAGCCCTTACTCTTTTCAGTTAATAATTTCACTGTTGAACACTATTGTTAAGACAAAATCTGTCAGCATTTTGCCATTCAGTGTCCCAGAAAGTAAAAGTTGCTCATTCCTGTCTGACTCTTTGCAAGCCCATGGAATTTTCTAGGCCAGAATACTCGAGTGGGTAGCCTTTCCCTTCTTCAGTGGATCTTCCCAACCCAGGGGTTGAACCCAGGTCTCACGCATTGCAGGCGGATTCTTTATCAGCTGAGCCACAAGGGAAGCCCAAGAATACTGGAGTGAGTAGCCAATCCCTTCTCTAGCAGATCTTACCACCCCAAGAATTGAACCAGGGTCTCTTGCATTGCAGGAAGATTCTTTCCAACTGAGCTATCAGAGAAGCCCTCAGTGTAACAAACAACAGATAAACCAGGACACCAAACAACACTGATTTTAGGGTCAGTGTACCAAACAACAGATAAATAAAATCTATACCTGGCTGAAGAGCCTTGCTATTTTCCTCAAAAACTGGCATGATATCTGATATTCTATTGCTTGGATTATTTTCAGGTAGGGGGTGATTATTTATTTTACCCTTCTAGGTGTGTATGACTTCAGATTTGAGCTAAAAGATAAGGGTTATAGGAAACTGAATTGGGTATCAAAGTGGTTCAATAATGATATTAAAACAGTCCCATGTAGAGCCAAGGAAAATGGGAATGATTATACTGGAGGGCAAAACAGAAAGTTAGCCAGGCAGAGAGTAAAGCCATAACATCAAATCAAATGCTCTGGATTTAAAGGTAGAATGCAAATGCTAGCTTATCTGATGAAAACCAGACACACAACTTAAGTAACTATGAGGTACCAGTACAGTCCTGGGAGAATGGCCAAAATACAGAAAACTGACAAAGACAAATTCTAATACAGACATAGAACAACAGGAACTGTTACTCATTGCTTATGGGAATGCAAAACGGTACAGTGCTTTGGAAATTTGGTTTTTCTTACAAAACTAAACATAATCTTACCACATTATTCAATAATCATGCTCCTTAGTATTTACCCAAAGGAGTTGAAAACTTATATCTACAGAAAAATGTACATGGATGTTTATAGCTGTCTTATTCATAACTACCAAAACTTGAAAGAAATCAAGAGGTATATCAGCCAGTGAATGGATAAATAAATTGTGGATAAATAAAGTATCCAAACAAATTGGATAAATAAAGTATCCAAACAAGTCTAGATACTTATTCAATGCTAAAAAGAAACGAGCTATCAACTCATAAAAATATATGAAGGAAACAAATGCATATTAGTAAATGAAAGATCAACTGAAGAGGTTGCCTACTTAATGATTCCAACCCTATGACACTCTCAAAAAACAAAACTTTGGAGACTGCAAAAAGATCATATGTTGCTAGGCGTTACAAGTGAGGGAAAGATAAATAAACAAAGCACAGAGGACTTCTAGGGCTTTGCTTATTTACTCTGTATGATACCACAATGGTGATTACATATCATTATACATTTGTCTAAACCCATACAATGTGCAAAACGAAGAGTGAACCATAATGCACATTAGGAGCTTTGGATGGTAATGATGTGTCAATATAAGGCTGTATATTGAAATGTGTACCAATCTAGTGGGGGATGTTGACAATGAGGTAGGCTATTCATTTTTGGAGGCAGAAGCTATATTACAAAATCTCTGTTCCTTCCCCTGTGAACCTAATACTGATTTTTAAAAGCCTATTTAAAAAAAAAAAAAACTATTATGTAAATTTGGACAGGAGATTTTCTGTGGTGTCAGTAGCTGCAGGGGCATTTTTCTGGGATAGTCCAGGACTTAAGGCTATGGTTTTTCCAGTGGTCATATATGGATGTGAGAGTTGGACTGTGAAGAAGGCTGAGCGCCGAACAATTGATGCTTTTGAACTGTGGTGTTGGAGAAGACTCTTGAGAGTCCTTTGGACTGCAAGGAGATCCAACCAGTCTATTCTGAAGGAGATCAACCCTGGGATTTCTTTGGAAGGAATGATGCTAAAGCTGAAACTCCAGTACTTTGGCCACCTCATGAGAAGAGTTGACTCATTGGAAAAGACTTTGATGCTGGGAAGGATTGGGGGCAGGAGGAGAAGGGGACGACCCAGGATGAGATGGCTGGATGGCATCACTGACTAGATGGATGCGAGTCTGAGTGAACTCCGGAGTTGATGATGGACAGGGAGGCCTGGCATGCTGCTGTTCATGGGGTCGCAAAGAGTCGGACACGACTGAGTGACTGAACTGAACTGAACTGAACCTTCTATCAAGTGACAAATCTATTTTATGGTAGTCTTTATCTATAAAAAAAAATTCAGTGTTTCATATGAGAAGTGTCAATGTTAGCAATGACTGCATTATAAATATGATAAATAAGCAAATTTCACCCTTCACAGCTTGGTGAAGGAACTTTACTAAAATTAACTGACAATCAAAGGTCACTGTAATAATTTATTATAAATCCAAAATCAAAATGTGTTATCTATAAATTCAGTATTTCAATTTTTGTATATTTTACTTACATAAAAGAATAATACTTCTTCAATAATTTCTTCNATAATTTCTTCAATAATAATGAGGTCAAGTGAATTTGTAAAAAAAAAATACTTTGTATCACATTCTTGGAGATTCATAATATACATCAATGTAGTAAAGGAAATAATATTTGGTACTGTGAACATATCGACAATTAGCTCTCAATCACTTAGCTAGTAAAAAGAAGCTTTTTGTAAAATTTTGTCACTATACTTTGTTATATATACAATTTCCCAAATTAGGAGCAGAAGATCATGAATTATTAATCATGCTCAGGCTCTGGGACTACACTTTGCAGTCAAATCCTGGCAATAGTACTCACTAGCCATGCAACTCTGGAAAATTTCTAGTTCTTCTAGGCTTTAAAAGTATCTACAATATAGAAATAATAATTTGATATACTCCAGACTTTTAAGAATTAAATTAGCTAATATTTATAAAAGATGACGAATAGTTTCTGGCACAGAGCTATCACACAATGCATGTTAACTGGCTGGATTTATCATTCACAAGCAAGCAAGGAAGACACCAGAAGATGGAGTCTTCCTTTGCAACGTAATCTTTGCCCATTTCTCTTTTTGCAAAATCATTTCTTTGTATCTTTTCCTCAATATTATATTATTTTTTCCTGGTCATTTCTTTCCCCTTGTCTATTGTGAGACACAGAGTATGGGCATAGATAAATTTCAGTTGAGTTCAGTTCAGTCATTCAGTCGTGTCCAACTCTTTGTTACCCCATGGACTGCAGCCAGGCCTCCCTGTCAATCACCAACTCCTGGAGTTTACTCAAACTCATGTCCATTGAGTCAGTGATGCCATCCAACCATCTCATCCTTTGTTATCCCCTTATCCTCCCACCTTCAATCTTTCTCAGCATCAAGGGTCTTTTACAGTGAATCAGTTCTTTGCATCAGGTGACCAAAACACTGGAGTTTCAGCTTTAGCATCAGTCCTTCCAATGAATATTCAAGACTGATTTCCTTTATGATGGACTGGTTGGATATCCTTGCAGTCCAAGGGACTCTTAAGAGTCTTTTTCAACACCACAATTCAAAAGCATAAATTCTTCAGCACTCAGCTTTCTTTATAGTCCAAGTCTCACATCCATACAATTTCTGTCTTTGACTAGACAGACATTGTTGGCAAAGTAATACCCCTGCTTTTTAATATGCTATCTAGGTTGGTCATAACTTTTCTTCCAAGGAGCAAGCATCTTTTAATTTCATGGCTGCAATCAACATCTGCAGTGATTTTGGAGCAGAAAAAAATAAACTCATTCACTGTTTCCATTGTTTCCCCATCTATTTGCCATGAGATGATACGACCAGATGCTAAGATCTTAGTTTTCTGAATGTTGAGTTTTATGCCAACTTTTTCACACTCCTCTTTCACTTCCATCAAGAGGCTCTTTACTTCTTCTTTGCTTTCTGCTATATGGGTGCTATCATCTGCCTATCTGAGGTTATTGACATTTCTCCTGGCAGTCTTGATTCCAGCTTGTGCTTCCTCCAGCCCAGCGTTTCTCATGATGTATTCTGCATAGAAGTTAAATAAGCAGGGTGACAATATACAGCCTTGATGTACTCCTTTCCCTATTTGGAACCAGTCTGTTGTTCCATGTACAGTTCTAACTGTTGCTTCTTGACCTGCATACAGATTTCTCAGGAGGCAAGTCAGGTGGCCTGGTATTCCCATCTCTTTAAGAATTTTCCACAGTTTGCTGTGATCCACACAGTCAAAGGCTTTGGCATAATAAATAAAGCTGAAGTAGATGTTTTGGCTGAACTCTCTTGCTTTTCGATAATCCAACAAATGTTGGAAATTTGATCTCTGGTTTCTCTGTGTCTTCTAAATCCAGCTTAAACATCTGGAAGTTCATGGTTCACGTACTGTTGAAGCCTGGCTTGGAGAATTTTGAGCATTACTTTACTAGCGTGTGAAATAAATTTAGATTTATAAATTTAGATAAATTCAGGATGTATGATATAATAATCAGAGATTGAGTGAAGAAGAAAATGAAGAATGAGACAAAAGAGAAAAGTGAAAATGTATGATCAGATGAAAAAAGACAGACATGGAGTTGAATGGATAATTTCATGGAGTTACAGCATTACAGGCCCATAATCACTAGTTCTGAAATATCCAACATCTACTGTACAAGATAGGCTACTTTTATATTCATAGAATAATATGAAACTGATTTTTTAGAAATTATTGAACTGATTTTCACTTCCTTATGAGTGAGCCCTGATGTGACAGTTTCAGTATCCTGCCATAGTCAGTACCAAGCAATATTACAGTCCCTATTTCACTTACTTTTTTCATTGCTATGAAATAATGTTGACCATTATTAAATACCATTTGCTATAAGAATGATTCTTGTTTTGCATAAGTAATACTATATCATGGGGCATACTTATTTATTGAGTTTCTTCCTAATTTACTTTCTATTATTTTGCATTCCAAACTGCTGAAAGATATGGTCCTTTTCTGATTATAGAAGTTCAACTTTCTTTTTTCTAGTGAAATTCAGCACCAGTATGAGGATATGACAAAAATATATACAAGCAATATTATGACATAGTAACATGATTAATTGAAAGTATTGATTAATTTGAGGCAACAAGATATAAGGAACAACTGAAAAGTAGATTTAAGAAGATAATTAACAATGAGATTCCTGGGAAAATCATCACCTTTGGGGAAAAAAAAAAGATCATCAGAGTAGAGACTACAGAAAAATTTTCACAGTATGGAAATAAATATGATGCCCATCTAGTCAGGTTGAGAAGCTGTATTAAAGGAAGTCAGACAGATGGTAATGAAGACAGTATTCACAGACACAGAAAATGACTCAGACACCAGGTAATGGAAAGCACAATTACACTTAATAGCAGACAGCAGCGTAGGCGTTAGCTGCTACTTGAACAGAGAAGAGATGCGCTATTCAAAACTGTTTTTCTAAATTGCAAAATATATGAGAAAAAAGGAAAAATGGAATTTATTCTATTGTAGTGAAAAATCTAATATTCATATCAAAAGACAATTCAAGCATGGCTTATTGGAGAATCTAAATACAACTATATACTTGACATTTTTTTCCAAATGTCTATATTTTAAAGACACTGCAGCTTACTGTGATGTTTTCATCATAAATGTAACATACATTACTAGAAATTATATACTAGAACAAAGCTTACTTCAAAAATAAAATATAATTGAAAAATAATACAGTGGATTTCAAAGACAGTATTAAAAATGTAAATCATTTCAATTATACTCTTTCTTTGATTGTAAGTTGCATTGAAAAATATCTTTGATATATTAGGTTAAAGAAAATATATTATAAAATTTAACATTATCTGTTTTCTTTTACTTTTAAAAGTGTGGTTAACAAAAAAAATGAAATTAAATAGGTCCACTTCAATGTTCTTGCCTGGAGAATCCCAGGGACGGGGGAGCTTGGTGGGCTGCCGTCTGTGGGGTCGCACAGAGTTGGACACGACTAAAGTGACTTAGCAGCAGTAGCAGCAGCAATTATATTTCTGTTGGTCAGAGCTAATAGAGATGGTGATTTGAAAACCATTATACAGTTTCTTGGGAGATTATTTTGTCTCAGGATACCAAATTCAGACCTTAACTGTGACAATCAAGAAACTAACAAAGGCATCTGGATAATACTTTAGAGATCCATACATTAATTACCTGTTTGCATTCTATGCCTGTACTATTTATGCATACTATAGTAATTCTGAGCAACTGAATCAATTAGATTTGAATTTTAGTCCAACCACTTCCAACTTCTCTGAGATTCTTAAACTGTATAAGCCTATGAATTTGCCAGCTAATTATATAGAAAAGGCTGTTGGTATTTTATGATTGCTGGTAAAGTTTTAAGATTTCAGGTAATAATCAAATTGTGTTACAGTTCATATTAAGAATCATTACTATTATTAAATAATTACTGATATTAATGGAAACTTAAGCTTTTTTCTGAGCTTATGAATACCTGGAATGGTTGGCAAAGTCTATTCATGTCCTTCTTTTTATTTTTTTCTACCAATGTTATGAAGGGCACAGCAGAGAAATCACCAGTTAGAGCATGAAGGTAAAGTTAGTTTGTATTCATCTTCCCTTCAGGAGGAAATATTGAAATGTCAGTTGCTGTGCTGCCTGATATAGTGTGAAATCATTTACTGCCCATTGGGATTAAGAGGCCTGCTGATGTGTTGCCTTTTCTGAATATAACTTCCCTGAGAGAGCTGCTGCAGCACGGCCATCTGTTTGGGCACCATGGCTTAGACATATTTTAGAAGGCTATCTACCTTTTCCCTGATTTGTCAACATGGACACTTAACGTCCATATACCAAAGTGTTTTGCTCAGAGCAGCCAAGTCAAGAGAGCATTGAATTTAGAGTCAGCAGACCTAGTTTCTATTTCAAGCTTGGCCACTGATGAATTCTGTGACTTTAGAAGAGTCATTTAATTTCTCCTGTCCTTAATTTCTTCATGTATACAACAAAGAGTATGAACTGAAATTTTAAACCATCTCCTTCAAATATAATTGCCTAAACTTCTTTGTATGTTTGAAATGAAAATGCTGTGTTATTTTATGCTTTTTCTGTTATCTTACTGATGTTGCCTGTTTTGTCTCTTAGGCATTTACTGATTGATTCAATAATTATTTGAGGGCTTGTTTTTGATAGTGCTATTAGTATTAGGAAAATAATATTAAAAATATATCCTTATGAACAATGTAGTCTAGTGAGAGAGAAAAAAAGCATTAATCCAATATTTACACACAGTGCTATCTATTCCCATATCCTAGGTACACAGACCCTTACTAAGATGGGGGCGCACCAGGAGAAATGTTGTATACTGCTGTAGGACAGAACACGGAAATAGAACCTATCTCTGTGCACAAGCACAGCTGTGCAGAAACAGCTGAAAGGAGAAGGTGGAACAGGAACACAGAAAACTCTCAAGCCACTTCAGGTCTAACACTAAGCACAAGGTAACAATAACATGTTGCTTGAAGAATTTGGATCAACAGAATGTGATCACAAGGGATGTGGCCACTTGTAACCATTAAAACTGGCCCTGAATTGTTTCCTATTCTCCTTCTCTTTGTACTGTTTTAAGATTAAATATGTATGATGACTCTGAAAGACACATGGTAAGGATAGTATAGGGATCTTGCATCACAACAGAATAAGTTTGGTGTTTTGTTATGTCTTGGATGAGAAGAAACAATAGATTGAAGACATAAATGAACTTCATATGAGCTTAAAATAAACTGTGCCATCGCACACTTTTGTCTGTTATAAAGCAATAGTGCCTTCTTAATTAATATAAAAATGGTAAATTGAAGTGAAAGGTTTTTACAGTATAAACTATGTAGAATTAACTTAGCAATCAGATATATATCTAAGAAATTTATATCATGGCTCAGACATGTCACCTCCTTGGACAGTGGCAATGCCTTATTTAAAGCTGTTGCTTTTGATAACTTAGTAGACTGACCACATGACACTAAATTCCAGTTCTGGGAAATGTGAAAACTAAAATGACAGCATGAATTTCCTTTTATTTTCTACCTCCAGAAGATGTTTTATGAAATAAATAAGATCAAACAAAACAAAGAGTTCTACTATTAAGAGACTCTCAAAAGTTTGGAAAATTCTGTTTCTGGATTTCTTTTTAAAATTTTACTTTACAATACTGTATTGGTTTTGTCATACATTGACGTGAATCCGCCACGGGTGTACATGAGTTCCCAATCCTGAACCCCCTCCTACCTCCCTCCCCATATCATCTCTCTGGGTCATCCCAGTGCACCAGCCCCAAGCATCCTCTATCCTGTATCGAACCTAGACTGGCAATTTGTTTCTTACATGATAGTATATATGTTTCAATGCTATTCTCCCAAATCATCCCACCCTCTCCCTCTCCCAGAGTCCAAAAGTCTGTTTTATACATCTGTGTCTCTTTCTAACAGTCATATTCAAACAACAGATTTGAGCAACAGATTCTCAGGGAAACAAAATCACACAGCCTTGTGCAAGGCTCAGTTAAGAGTTTTTCTAACCTCAGTTCAGTTGCTCAGTCATGTCTGACTCTTTGCAACCCCATGAACCGCAGCACGCCAGGCCTCCCTGTCCATCACCAACTCCCGGAGTCCACCCAAACCCATGTCCATTGAGTCGGTGATGCCATCCAACAATCTCATCCTCTGTTGTCCCCTTTTCCTCCTGCCCTCAATCTTTCCCAGCATCAGGGTCTTTTCCAATGAGTCAGCTCTTCTCATCAGGTTACCAAAATACTGGAGTTTCAGCTTCAACATCAGTCCTTCCAATGAACACCCAGGACTGATCTCCTTTAGGATGGACTTGTTGGATAGCCCTATTATTTCAGATAACCTTGATGTTTTCAAATGTATTTGGCATTAGAGAGAGAGAGAGAATAAAGAATTAAGGATTAGCATTAGGAAAGAATTTTGAATATGGTTAGGTGGTTGCTGGCACATTACATGGGTCTGAAACTCAGTATCTTTGAGGAATTTTCTTGTCAATACATCACAGCCAATTAAAAAATGATTTTCTTATTTTGATCCTATATCAATACTCCACCTCCAAATTTGAACCTGGTAGAAATAAACCCTAACTGCTTGGAAACCACCAAAGAAAGACATACTCTAGAAGTCACTTCATGTATATATATATGGATAATAATGTAAAAGGAACAGTTTCACAGGATGGTAGAAGGCTTTGAGTATAGTGTACTGATGAGTTACTCTCACAAGACAGATTTAGGATCCTGTTATGCCAAGGCTGAGAGATTTTCCACACTGGGCCCAGCAATGATTTATTACTGCTATGATTCAGTCATTGCTGTGCACTTCCAAGTATTTCCTTTTATGTAGTGGTAGTTTTTTAGTAGGATGAGTCTTGGCATAATTCTTTAGAAAAGCTTTTTAGAAATAGTAGTCTGTGAGTTTTAATAAATTGATTTACTACAGCTCAACTATCTATAAAATAGATTTCCTTTTTGAATTTTAGTAGAATATATAAAGCATAACATTTACTACTTTAATTATTTCAAGTAAACATTTCAGTGGTCTTAAATATATTCACCTACCTTCCAAGGAGTAAGCGTCTTTTAATTTCATAGCTGGAGTCACCATCTTCAGTGATTTTGGAGTCCCCCAAAATAAAGTCTGACACTGTTTCCACTGTTTCCACATCTATTTCCCATGAAGTAATGGGACCATATGCCATGATCTTAGTTTTCTGAATGTTGAGCTTTAAGCCAACTTTTTCACTCTCCTTTTTCACTTTCATCAAGAGGCTTTTTAGTTCCTCTTCACTTTCTGCCATAGGGTGGTGTCATCTGCATATCTGAGGTTATTGATATTTCTCCTGTCAATCTTGATTCCAGCTTGTGTTTCTTTCAGCACAGTGTTTCTCATGATGTATTCTGCGTATAAATAAATAAGCAGGGTGACAATATACAGCCTTGACGTACTCCTTTATCTATTTGGAACCCATCTGTTGTTCCATGTCCAGTTCTAACTGTTGCTTCCTGACCCGTATATTGGTTTCTCAAGAGGCAGCTCAGGTGGTCTGGTAGTTCCATCTCTTTCAGAATTTTCCACAGTTTATTGTGATCCACACAGTCAAAGGCATTGGCATAGTCAATAAAGCAGGAATAGATGTTTTCTGGAACTCTCTTGCTTTTTCAATTTGATCTCTGGTTCCTCTGCCTTTTCTAAAACCAGCTTGAACATCTGGAAGTTCATGGTTCATGTATTGCTGAAGCCTGGCTTGGAGAATTTTGAGCATTACTTTACTAGCATGTGAGATGAGTGCAATTGTGCAGTGTTTTGAGCATTCTTTGGCATTGCCTTTCTTTGGGATTGGAATGAAAACTGACCTTTTCCAGTCCTGTGGCCACTGCTGACTTTCCAAATTTGCTGGCATATTGAGTGCAGCACTTTCACAGCATCATCTTTCAGGCTTTGAAATAGCTCAACTGGAATTCTATCACCTCCACTAGCTTTGTTTGTAGTGACACTTTCTAAGGCCCACTTGACTTCACATTCCAGGGTATCTGGCTCTAGGTGAGTGATCATACCATCGTGATTATCTTGGTTGTGAAGATCTTTTTGTACAGTTCTTCTGTGTATTCTTGCCACCTCTCCTTAATATCTTCTGCTGCTGTTAAGTCTATACCATTTCTGTCCTTTATCGAGCCCATCTTTGCATGAAATGTTCCCTTGGTATCTCTAATTTTCTTGAAGAGATCTCTAGTCTTTCCCATTCTGTTCTTTTCCTCTATTTCTTTGTATTGATAGCTGAAGAAGGCTTTCCTATCTCTCCTTGCTATTCTTTGGAACTCTGCATTCAAATACTTATATCTTTCCTTTTCTCCTTTGCTTTTCACTTCTCTTCTTTTTACAGCTATTTGTAAGGCCTCCCCAGATAGCCCTTTTGCTTTTTTGCATTTCTTTTCCATGGGGAGGGTCTTGATCCCTATCTCCTGTACAATGTCACACTTACTCCTTGGAAAGAAAGTTATGACCAACCTAGATAGCATATTCAAAGCAGAGACATTACTTTTCCAACAAAGGTCTATCTAGTCAAGGCTATGGTTTTTCCTGNAAAGTTATGACCAACCTAGATAGCATATTCAAAAGCAGAGACATTACTTTTCCAACAAAGGTCTATCTAGTCAAGGCTATGGTTTTTCCTGTGGTCATGTATGGATGTGAGAGTTGGACTGTCAAGAAAACTGAGCTCTGAAGAATTGATGCTTTTGAACTGTGGTGTTGGAGAAGACTCTTGAGAGTCCCTTGGACTGCAAGGAGATCCAACCAGTCCATTCTAAAGGAGATCAGTCTTCGATGTTCTTTGGAAGGACTGATGCTGAAGCTGAAACTCCAATATTTTGGCCACCTCATGCGAAGAGTTGACTAATTGGAAAAGACTCTGATGCTGGGGGGGATTGGGGGTAGGAGGAGAAGGGGATGACAGAGGATGAGATGGCTGGATGGCATCACCGACTCAATGGATGTGAGTTTGAGTGAACTCTGGGAGTTGGTGATGGACAGGGAGGCCTGGCATGCTGCAATTCATGGGGTTGCAAAGAGTTGGACACGATTGAGTGACTGAACTGAAATATATTCACATTTTTTTTTAATCACTACAATCCAACTCTGAACTTCTATCATCTTCCCAAAGTTAAAATTCCATAACCATTGAACAGTAATACCCCCAGCCCTGGATCTATCATTTGCTTTCTGTCTCTGTGAAGCTTAGTTTCTAGGTACCTCATGTAAGTGATATAATACAGTATTCTTTTATGACTGGCATATTTTTCACAATGCCAAAAAAGAGTAGATGTAGCACTTCACATTCCCAGAAGCAATATAGGAGGGTTCTGGTTTCTCTGCAGCACCATCAACACTTGTTATTTTCTGTTTGTTTCTTTGTTTTCATTAATAGCCATCTTAATGGTTGTGAGGTGTTGTGTCATTGTGGTTTCAGTTTGCATTTTACTAGACACGTCGAACATCTTTCATGCGCTTATTAATCATTTACATAACTTTCTTGGAGAAATGTCTATTGAAGACCTTTGCCAATTTTGTAAAGGGGTTGTCTGAGGTTTGTTTTTTTATGTTGATTGTTATAGGAGTCTCTGGATATTAATTCCTTTTCAGATATGTGGTTTGCAAACACTTTCGTTTTCTTGGTTGATATTCAATTTCTTGATTTTGATTTCTTGGTTGATAGCACTCTTTGATGCAGAAGTTTTCAATTTTGAAGTTTATCTTTTTTTAAAAAAAACTATTGTTGCCTGTGCTTTTGGTGTCAGATCCAATAAATTATTGCCAAACCTAATGTCATGAAGCTTTCCCCTTATGTTTTCTCCTAAGAGTTTTATAGTTTAGCTTCTACCTTTTGGTTTTGATCTGAGTTTGTTGTTGTTTTTTTTGTCCATAGATGGTTTAAGGTAAGAACCCACCTTCATTATTTTGCAGGTAAATATTCAGTTTTTCCAACACAATTTGAAAGAGCATCCTTTCCCTGTTGAAAAGAATTGACCCTCTTGTCAAAAATCATTTGGTCACATGTGCAAAGGTTTATTTCTGTATTCTGCATTCCACTCCATTGGTTCATATGTCTGCATTTATGTCATACTACACTGTTTTAATTTTTGTAGTTTTGTGATAAATTTTGAAATCAGGAAGCCTGAGATTTTCTCATTATTTTTTCAAGATTCCTATGTCAGTTGGAGTCCACTGAGATTTCATGCAAATGTTAAAATGAATTTTTCTACACCCTGATGGCTCAGACGGTAAAGCATCTGTCTATAATGCCGGAGACCTGGATTCGATCCCTGGGTCGGGAAGAATCCTTGTTGAAGAAAATGGCAACCCACTCCAGTACTCTTGCCTAGAAAATCCCACGGACGGAGGAGCCTGGTGTCCATGGGGTCACAAAAAGTTGGACACGACTGAGCAACTTCACTTTCACTTTCATATCTGTAAAAAACATCATTGGGATTTTGACAGAGATATTATTAAATCTCTAAATTGCTTTGAGTAGTACTGACATAAATATATGAAGTCTTCCAAGTCATGAATCTGTGATATCTTTCCAATTATTCATTTCTTTTTAAATCTTTCACCCAAATTTTGTTACAGTATACAAGGCTTTCATCTCCTTCATTAATTTTATTCCCAAATATTTCATTTTTTATGCTCTTATAAATAAAACTTATTTTCCTTTTGTGACTGTTCTTAGACATGTATAAAATTACAAATTATTCTTGCAACTTTGCTGAATTCATTTATTAGACCTAACAGGCTTTGTGTGGAGGGAATGGAATCTTTAGGGTTTTCTACATATAATACATCTGTGAACAGAGATAATTTTACTTCTTCCTTTTTAACTTGGATGCCATTTTATTTTCACTTCATTGTTCTGGTTAGGGCTTTCAATTACATTGTGACTATAAATGGTCATAGCCAGTATTTCTCCTGGCTATAATAATCAGTCTTTCTCCTGATTGTTGAGGAAAAGCTTTCAACCATAAAGTATGACACTGAGTTTTTCATACAATATTTTAATTATCTTATTTTTTCCTAGTGTGCTGAATGTTTTTATCCTTAAAAGGTGTTGAATCTTTGCAAATGCCTTTTCCACTTAAGTTGAGATGAATTTTTCCCCCTCTTCCTTCCATTAATGTGATGCATTGCATGACTGGCTTTTTATATGTTGAAACATTATTCCTTTCCAGAAATAAATTCAACTTGGCTATGTTGTATAATCATTTTAACATACTGTTAAATTCTCTTTGCTGGTATTTTAGTGATAATTTTTATTTTAACATTCATCAGAGGTGAGTCCTCAATCATGTCCAACTCTGCAACCCCACAGACTGTAGCCCACCAGGCAAGAAACTGGAGTGGTTTGCCATTTCCTCCTCCAGGGGATCTTTGCGATCGAACCCACATTTCTGGTGTCTTCAAAACCTGCAGGAAGATTAGGTATTGGTCTATAATTTGGCTTTCTTATATTATGTTTGTCTGGCTTTGGTATGAGAGTAATGACTTTGGAAGTGTTATGTCCTCTTCAATTCTCTGAAAGACTGAAAAGAATTGGTATTAAATCTTTAAGTGTATAGCAGAATTCACCANGATTTCTTTCATCCACTGGTTAAGACTATGCATTTTTAATTTCTATTAATACATACTTGTAACTTTTCTAGTTTCCCACACATTTCAGTTTATGTCTAGTTTTATTCCACTGAGATCAGAAAAGATACTATGATTTCAATCATTTATATATTAATATTCATTTAGTGACCTAACATTTGGTCCATCTTGTACACTGTGTATCATTCTGTGGTTGCATGGAGTGCTCTATAAATGCCTATTATGTCCAATTTTTCCATAGTGTTATTCAAGTCTTCTGTTTCCTTACTGATCTTTTGTCCAGTTTTTCTATGATTAAAACTAGAATACTGAAGTTTACTACTCTTACTGTAGAACTGTACACTTCTCTCAATTCTGTCAATGTTTTCTTCATATATTTAGGACTTCTGATATTTGCTACATTTATAATTTTTATATCTCCTTGATGGACTGATCCTTTTATATAATTGATCATTTATATACAGCATCCTTTTTTCTCTCTGGAAACAGTTTTTTACTTAAAGGTGTTTTTTTTTCCCCCTCTGATTATAGCTACTGCTGCGTTGCTTCAGTCGTGTCCGACTCTGTATGACCCCATAGACATCAGCCCACTAGGCTCCTCTGTCCCTGGGATTCTCCAGGCAAGAATACTGTGGTTACTATTTGCATGTAATATCTTTCTCCATTCTTTCACCTTCAACCTATGTATGGCTTAAATATAAAGTGAGTCTCTTGATTTCACAGATGGGGATCAAGATGCAAGAGGGCATGGAGCTCACATCCTCCCACAAACAAACAAAATCCATGTACAAGTAGAAAAAAAATCTCATGGAAAATTAATTGGAAACTGGCAGAAGAATTTCTGTACAAACAAAGCTGCAGAAAAGATCTTCATGTAACTGGGTAAGATGTGGGGAAAGAGGCATTTTATTGGGAACGAAATCTTTGGGAGAAATAATGAAAGGAAGAGAAGATCTACATGACTGAACTCCCAACCTGGGGAGCAAGTAAGTCAAGTCATGATCTGGCATCCCAGTCCTAGGGTCCTGCATGGAAGTGACAAGCCTAACCTATTAAGATAACTGCAAGGACAGACAGAAGAACAGGAGAACCCTAGATCCTAGCTCCTATTTGTGAGGTGTGTGCATACACTGGCTTGTCAACAATCAAGGCAGAGAAAGCCTTGTGTGATGGTAATTGCCACCTCATTGCAATTCTCAATCCAAATGGAGTAAACATGCTGGCCCTGCTCACTATACAACACAGCGTGGTACAAAATCTGGGGCCACCGAGCGCTGAGAAATAATCTAGCCTAGCTATGCAGAGAAGGACCACGGAGGCCTTGAGTGTGATCCTGGTGTAGTCATGGTGCACACTGTCAGGGTGCACACAATGGGGTACCACAGCAGTGCAAGGCTGTAAGTACTGAATATTGGGCAGACAGATCCTGGGAGAGGACTCAACCTAGCTACACAGAGACAGCCCAGGAGGCCTACGGTGCGATCTAGGAAGGGCAATAGTAGCCATCGTCTGCATAGTTGGGCATATGCAGCAACTTCTCTCCCAGTGAGAGTACTCCAGATCTGCCATTACACTTTGTAGATGAGCACTATATTTGGGGCAGACAGATCCTGGGAGAGTGAAAAAGTAGGCTTAAAGCTCAACATTCAGAAAACTAAGATCATGACATCTGGTCCCATCACTTCATGGCAAATAGATGGGGAAATAGTGGAAACAGTGGCTGACATTATTTTTCTGGGCTCCAAAATCACTGGAGATGGTGATTGCAGCCATGAAATTAAAAGACACTTACTCCTTGGAAGGAAAGTCATGACCAACCTAGACTGCATATTAAAAAGTAGAGACATTACTTTGCCAACAAAGGTCTGTCTAGTCAAGGCTATGGTTTTTCTAGTGGTCATGTATGGATGTAAGAGTTGGACTATAAAGAAAGCTGAGCACCTAAGAATTAATCCCTTTGAACTGTGGTATTGGAGAAGACTCTTGAGAGTTCCTTGGACTGCAAGGAGATCCAAACAGTCCATCCTAAAGGAGATCAGTCCTCGGTGTTCATTGGAAGGACTGATTCTAAAGCTGAAACTCCAATACTTTGGCCACCTGATGCAAAGAGTTGACTCATTGGAAAAGACCTTGTTGCTGGGAAAGATTGAGGACAGGAGGAGAAGGGGACATCAGAGGACTGGATGGTTGGATAGCATCACCGACTCAATGGACATGGATTTGGGTGGACTCTGGGAGTTGGTGATGGACAGGGAGGCCTGGTGTGCTGTGGTTCATGGGGTCACGAAGAGTCGGACATGACTGAGCACTGAACTGAACTGATCTGAACTGATCCTGGGACAAGACTTCCAGAGAGTCAGCCCAAATTTCTGGTGGCAGTGCAGCCACCTCAATTTCTACAGCCACAATTCCCTGATCCTCAGGCTCAGCCTCTTCCACACTGCAGTCCTGCACTGGATCTGGGATTAATAAACTAGAGAAAGGGATGTGACCTTGGGCTTCTTATGGATGGCAGCACATAAGTCATCTCTGATGGTAGGGACCTCACTTGCTTCCACAATTACCTTCTTGGGGGCAGGACATGCACTCAAGGGCAAGAGAGCATGACTGAACCTGAGCCTCAGGGGTTTGCTTCCAACAGTTGGGAAGGAAGTTGCACCCATGACAGGGCAGGGTCAGTCATGGAGCAAAAACAAAGCCTTGCATCACACCTGGTACATAAATCAGATACTCCAACAAAAACCATGTTCCTATCAAGAGGAAAATGGACAGCACATCCTTAGGAAAGACCTAGCTTGTGTCCTACCAAACGAAGCCCTCATGCCAAAACCACCGGACACGCACAGTCTACACAAGAATGTTGTATATAAAGCAAATACTAACAGACATAAAAGGAGAAATTGACAATAATACAGTTATAGTAAGAGACCAACATCTCACAGACATTAATGGACATTACTGTGTCATTATCACTTGGCTTGCTTGTTACTACATATATCATCCTTCTTTTCTTTCCTTTGTAAGTGATTAGTCATTTTACCTGGAAGATTAACAGATTTCATTACTTTTTCTTTTAATCTGTTAGTTATACATTAATGTCAACATTCATCATTTTGAGTCAAATTTAACAAGAACTAAAGTGAATCCTTTTAAAATGTTGATTTTAGTTATCTTTGAATTCTAGAGACATTTCCTTGATTATAATTCTAAACATTAATTCAGTTTTATTCTTGCATTTTCTTCACAGATATTCTCATGATACTTATGTCTTTGCTCCCTATGTTTCAAAACTATGCCTCTCTCTCATGTTTTTCCTCTCCTATTGTATGTAATTATCTTCTTTGCTTTCATTCCTTTCCTCAAGTTCCCTTAATATACTTTCCAACTGAGCAACTGAACTGAACTGATAATTTTTAAAATCAGTCTTTGTTTTTATCTTTTCTTTGGATTTTTTTCTTAGACAATCTGATTTCAAATTTGTGTGTGTGTACTTTACAGCCTGAAG
>SJYQ01004269.1:68635-85316 GCA_006410935.1 Redunca redunca
TTTGGGTAAGGCATCATTTATTACTTTTTTCTAAATTCTACAGCAATAAAATGAGGCATATAAAACTTTTAAATAAAAGTTCTATAATTTAAATTATAAGCAGTTTGGGGAAAAAAAACAACAACAAACTTTTAGAATGCAAATAAATCAGCCAGAAGCTAATTTTGTTCAGCTACCTTTTCTTTTACTATTTCATTTTAACCTTTTGTTTACACAGACAAGCACTGTTTCTTTTACGCTTGTATCTAAACTGTCCATTATTGGCATAAATTTGGAACAACTCACTTGCATGAGAAAAAGTACAACAGAAGGAAAGGCAATTAACAGCCAACACTTGCTGTGCCTATTTTTTCCCCTCTAGCCATGGGGCTGCGAAGAGTCAGACACAACTGAACAACTTCCCTTTCACTTTTCACTTTCTTGTGTTGGAGAAGGAAATGGCAACCCACTCCAGTGTTCTTGCCTGGAGAATCCCAGGGACGGGGGAGCCTGGTGGGCTGCCATCTTTGGGGTCGCACAGAGTCGGACACGACTGAAGCGACTTAGCAGCAGTAGCAGCCGCAGCATCAGGGATATAAGCCCTGGCTTTTCCATGGAATAAAAGGGGAAAGTAAATACACTAACTCCTGACTCTTGTCTCTTATACTACAGATGTCTAATATACCATGAATCTCTCTGCTTTTGCTTATGATACCTATTAGGTCTGTGTTCATTTCTGGAGTCTCTAGGGAGGAATCTGATCCAAATTGATTCAATTGGCAGGATTAATTTTCTTACCTTCCTTACTTGTGGTAAGGACCCATTTCCTTGCTAGCTCAAAAGATTGGTCTTTGCTCCTAAAGGCCACCTACCTTCTTTCTCATGTTTCCATATGTTTCCACTTCCTCCAAAAATGGTAGGTGAAATCTCATGCTTTATGTTATACTCCCTTCAGGTGTACCCTTCTGATGGATTCCCCAAATAAAAGGGAAATAAGAATTGTTTTTTTATTTTTTTACCAATGTTTAGTATTTTCAGTATACAGTTTTTTATATATATTTTGCCACATTTATCTTGTATTTTCTATTTAATAAAACCATTTACTCACAGCAACTATAAGTTAAATATGCTCTGCTGTTTTAAGCTACCAGGTTTGTGGCTATTTTTTTTATAGATGCCTCCAGAAATTAATATATCATGTATATAAAATTCTAGAGGAGGCAAAACTAATCTATAGTCACAGCAGATGTTGTCTGAATCAGGGATTAGGGCAGGGGCGCCTGAAAAGTGACACACAGGAACTTTCTGGGGAGATGAAAAATGTTATATGTTTTGACTGTGGGTAAGGGCTTCCCTTATGGCTCAGCTGTAAAGAATCCGCCTGCAATGTGGGAGACCTGGGTTCGATCCCTGGGTTGGGAAGATCCCCTGGAGAAGGGACCAGCTACTCACTCCAGTATTCTGGCCTAGAGAAGTCCATGGACAGAGGAGCCTGGCAGACTACAGTCCATGGGGTTGCAAGAAGTTGGACATGACTTAGCAACTTTCACTTTCACATGGAACCATGAGTATGTATATTTATCATAACTCATGGAACTACATAAAGTTATGCTAATTATACTTCACTAAATTAGAAATATGATTCAACAGTCCAATGCTCATTTAATCTTACAGGTAAATCACACTGCCTCCATGCAATGTGGGTAGGACAAAATGGACAGAAGTAAGACTAAGGTTTATCTTTTCACTACGGTCAAGTCCTATAAAAATATGGTCTCACTATGTTTATGTCTGGCTTTATGATACATCTCGAAGAGATGCATCATCTGGGAAGCACTGAGATAGCAACCCTTGGTCTCAGAGGTGCTCTAGACTTCCTAGTGGGTTGCTACCTTTGCCTTATGACTGCTGAAATTTGATTATAAATCACCCCAGCTTCTGGGAAAAAAATGAAAAGTCACAAACAATAAAACATTTTCCTTGTTTTGAGTAACAGCAGGTGGTCATTCAGAATAAGACAGTGGAGCAATAAGTATGACCAGTCTGTGTTATTGTGTTTTAATGTCTCCGAGCATAAGTATCCTGAAGAGCATAAGTGGAGCAAAGAGTCAGACATGACTTGGTAACTGAACAACTGAGCATAAGAACCTGCCTGTTAGGCAGGAGACCCAGCCTCAATCCCTGAGTTGGGAAGATCCCCTGGAGAAGGGAATGGCAATTCACTTCAGTATTCTTGCCTAGAAAATCCCATGGACAGAGGAGCCTGGCTGGCTACAGTCAGTGGGGTCACAAAGAGTCGGACACAAATGAGGGACTAACACATTTTCACTGAGCATAGCTGTGGAATCAGTTTACTATTCTAAAAGTTTTGCAAGGGAGAGTGAACAACTGATTCTATCAATAATTTGAGGAACATTTATTAACTCCTGAGTGCATGAAATGTCAGCATATTTGCTTATCTCTAAATCAGGAGGCCATCCAGTTACTGACATTAACTTTAACATGTGGGAACAAACTCTTATATTGGATTGTGGAGGATATAAAAACAGCACACAGACATAGATAAAATTGTGAAGCATTGTAAGAATAAAGAGGAGAACTTGATTCTGTTACTTTAATGTTTAGAGTCATACTACATTTTGGCATACCTAGAGAAATATACATCCATATGCATAATTTTATAAGTTAAAGCAACCATATCATTGACCAGAACTATGAGAAATAGGAAAGTCCCATAGTTCCCAGAATTTGAAAACTTCCTTCATAGTATAACTTTTGCTAATGATAACATGAAGACCTTTGTCCTAAACTTTATAGAGTTCAGACTTGGGCATGTGTTCATAGTCATGGGCATCTTAATATCTTGGCCTTAATATATGTTTTCTTTTTATTTTATAAAGTATGTTTATAACGTTGGGAAAAAAAGGCACAGGATCAAATTTATAATGTAACTGGAATGTATAATGTACAGCTAACCAATTGGCTGCCAGGTTTATTTCAGAGGAATGAACTTCTCAGATTAAATGATATAAAATCATACAAGTGACTATATATGTTAGCTTAGTGAAGACATTGAAGCACATAGGTGGATCCTAACAGAGGGAAGAGCATATTCAGAAGTCAAATGAAATAGAGTTAAATGACTATAGTACTTTTAACTAAAAAATTCAATATTACTGAAGAACAGAGCTCTAGATGTGGAGTTTTTGAAAGATATATCTGGAAAGATATAAGAATAAGAAAATAAACCAAAGGAAAGGGTTGTGATAAGACTTATACTGAGAGCAATGAAGGGCTCGGGGGTTTTCATCAAGGCAATAACACACTCAGATCTTTCTGCATTGGAGAAATTGAAGGACTTCCAATCTGGGGACCTTCAGTAGACTTCCTCAAATATTATTGAGTATAAAAAGCAGCAGTAGACTGAAAAAGATCAAAGCTCCCAAGACTGTCAGAGGTTATGCGTACAGTTTGAACCCAAATCCCTGAAGGGTAGGCTGAAGTTGATAAGGCTATGGAAACTAAGTGTGATTACCTCTGAAAATTCATTATCATTTTTCCTTATAATGAAAACCTATTTTTGTTTCAGAAAAACTACTCACTTATTTGATAGGTAATTTACCTCAACCTACAGAAATGAACCTGAAACCCATACTGGCCAGTCAGAGTATTCATAATAACCTCATAGTGAGATATATAAATTAAGCAGTTATTTGAAGCAATTAAGATGGATGCTGAGGAAGGATGTTAGCTTTTATTACTCTTTGTCAGCTAAGAGAGCAATTTCTGCCATAATTTGGATAGAAACTAATTGATTTTAAGTTACTTTGAGATTCAGTGTTGTCACCACTATAAGTATCCTAACTGACATATACACTAATGGAAAAACAAACTTACTTGGCATCAGAATTTAATAACATTTTAATGAATTATAAAAATATCTATACTTTCATATAAGTATATGTATATATGATTAACTCAGTTTAGCATACTTTATAACAAAAATAATACAGCATATTAACTACAGGCAAAGTAATCATTAGTTGACATAAAGAGTATCCATATGTACTGAAATGCAGAAACGAGATGAACTAATACATTTTAATAATTTGAATCACAACCTAATGGTATATATAAATATTTAAAGCACAGGCAAAAATCAATGAAATTTATTGTTGTGTGTTTATTTAAGAACCTTCATTCTTGCCTTTATACTGAAGTCCTATTTTAGCATTAGGTCAGAAATATTTTGTCCTAAGGCAGAACAATAGTTCAAATGTGTTATTTGCATTTCATATTAAGATTAATGCAGAGGCCTTAGGATTTTGAGTCTTCTGTGAAGATTGCTTTGAAAACTACGGAATTCCAAGTGACATATCTCGCTCTCATTCATGAATTAAATATCATATGCCAACTTTGCAATGAGGCATGCAGTGAATATACCTGAACAGTTCACTGTTTGGTTGGAAGCACTTGGGAAATGTATGTTATGGCAGGGCTCCCCAACCTCTAGGAACTAATACCTGATGATCTGAAGTGGAGTTGATGTAAAAATAATAGAAATAAAGTGTATAACAAATATAATGCAGTTAAATCATCCTGAAACCATTCCTCCCACTGAACCATGGAAAAATTTTCTTCCATGAAGTCAGCCCTGGCACCAAAAAGGCTGGGTACCACTGTTTATGGTATCAACATAATATTTTTTTATCTATTTCCCAAGAGAGTTAAATATCTTCTCCAAAGTTGCCACCACATTATGAGCTCCAGATGTGAACATAGGCTGCAACTATGAGATTCACGAGCAGGCAAAAAGCACTGCCCCCACTAAGCAGGGAATGCATGGACAGCAGCCGCAGCCTAGGAGACCCACAAGCAGGTGCCAAGTGCTGCCCTACCATCCCAAAAGTGCACAAGGGCTGCTGTAACTACACATCCCATATCAAGGGGATAATGGCCAGCACACACTGAAGAGAGACAGCAAGCATCCAAACTAAAAGCAGCCCCTCTATTCGAGAAAAGATGATGAAGTAAAATGACTTGAGCTCAAACTCATCTCCCCTAAAGAAAACACCAAAATCACAACTAACTGCTGAATAATCATCACACACACACACACACCCACCCCCTACTGGAATTTATTAAAAAAGAATACTTCGCATTGAAAAGACAATGAAGAGGTCACAATGAGATGGTAGGAGGGATACTGTCACAACATAATCAAATCCCACACCCTCCAGGTGGGTGACTCTCAAACTGGAAAACAATTCGATTATAGAAGTTCTCCCATAAGAGAGAGAATTCTGAACCCTATCAGGCTCACCTGAGGGTCTGGAATCAGGAAGAGGAACATCCAGATTTTGAAAGCTAGTGGGGCTTGAGTGCAGAAGCTCCAAGGACTGGGGGAAACAGAGGCCCCACTCCTGGAGGGCACACATAAAATTACAGACACTAGGATCCAGCACAAAGCAGTAACTCCATACTGTGAAAATGACTATACTACCCAATAGCAATGTACAGATTCAGTGCAAGCCCTATCAAATTACCAATGGGATTTTTCATAGGACTAGAACAAATTTTTTTTTTTTAATTTGTATGGAAAGACAAAAGATCCCAAAGAGCCAAAGCAACCTTGAGAAATAAAAATGGAACTGGAGGAATCGGGCTCCCTAACTTCAGACTATACTAAAAAGCTACAGTAATAAAACAGTATGATACTGGTGCCAAAACAACAACAACAAAAATATAGATCAATGGAATAGGATAGAAAGTCCAGAGATAAACCCAAACACCTATGGTCACCCAATCTGTGACAAAGGAAGAAAGAATACACAGTGGAGAAAAGACAGTCTCTTCAATAACTGGTGCTGGAACAACTGGACAGCAACATATAGAAGAATGAAATTAGAACATTTTCTAACACTATACACAAAAATGAACTGAAAATGAATCAAGGACCTCAAAATATGGCTGGACACTATAAAAATCACAGAGGAAAACACAGAGCACTCTGACATAAATCACAGCAATATAATTTTTTATCTAACTCCTAGAGTAATGGAAATAATACCAAAAACTAACATATGGGACCTAATTAAACTTATAAGCTTCTGCATAGCAAAGGAAACCATAAAAAAACACAATCCATAGAATAGGAAAAAAAATCTGCAAATGAAACATCTGACAAGGGATTAATCTCTAAAATATACAAACAGTTCATGCAGTTCTATATCAAAAAGTATAACATTAAAAAAAGGGCTGAAGACCTAAGTAGACATTTCTCCAAAGAAGACATACAGATGGCCAACAGGAACATGAAAAACTGCTTGACATCACTAATTTATCAGAGAAATGGAAATCAAAACTACAAAGAGTTATCACCTCACACCAGTCAGAATGGCCATGATCAAAAAGTCTACAAACAATAAAGGGACTTATTGGAGAGGGTGTGATGGAAAGGGAACCCTTCTACTCTCTTGGGGGGAATGTAAATTGGTATAACCACCATGGAGAACAGTACAGAGGTTCCTTAAAAAAACTAAAAATAGGACTATCATATAATCCAGCAATACCACTCCTGGGTATATATCAGAAGAACACCATAACTTGAAAATTATACATGCACCTCAACGTTCATAGCAGCACTATTTATAATAGCCAAGAAAAGGAAGCAGACTAAATCTCCATCAACAGAGAAATGGATAAAGATATGGTACATATATACAATGGAATATTAGTCAAAAAAATAATGATATAATACCATTTGCAGCAACATGCATGGACCTAGATACTATCATTCTAAGTCAAACAGAGAAAAACAAACATCATATGAATTCACTCATTTGTATAATCTCATTTAAAAAAATGATACAAATGAACTTATTCACAAAACTTCAACAGACTTACAGATATTGAAAACAAACTTATGGTTGCTGCTGCTAAGTCACTTCAGTTGTGTCCGACTCTGTGAGACTCCATAGATGGCAACCTACCAGGCTCCGCCATCCCTGGGATTCTCCAGACAAGAACACTGGAGTGGGTTGCCATTTCCTTCTCCAATGCATGGAAGTGAAAAGTGAGAGTGAAGTTGCTCAGTCCTGTCTGACTCTTCACGACCCCATGGACTGCCGCCTACCAGGCTCCTCTGACAATGGGATTTTCCAGGCAAGAGTACTGGTTATCAAAGGAGAAATGTGGCAATGAGGGATAAATCAGGAGAATGGGATTAACACATACACACTACTATATGTAAGATTAAAGAAGGAAATAGCAACCAACTCCAGTATTCTTGCCTGGAAAATCCCATGGACAGAAGAGCCTGGAGGGCTAAAATCCATAGTATCACAGAGTCAGACAAGACTGAAGCAACTTAGCACATATATAAGATAGATAACCAACAAGGATCTACTGTATAGCTCAAGGAACTCAACTCAATATTTTGTGATAACCTGAATGAGAAAAGAATCTAAAAAAACAAATATACGTATAACTGATTCACTTTGCTGGACACCTGAAACTAACACAACATTGTAAATTAAATATACTCCAATAAAACGTTAAAAATGATAATAAACCTCTTTTTGAAAAGTCAAAAAGAATATATTCAATATTTTGAATTACATCAAACATGATATTCTATTGAAAACTCACTAAAAGTAATAAAACACTAGGTAAATGTTAATAGATCTATTGAATCAATGACAGTGGGAGTCTATAAAAAATGTTTACCAATTTAACTCAAGTCCATATGGCACCACAAAGGGTAATAAAGCCAAGAAACACAAAAACAATATCAAGTATCCTTTTTTTAACTTTAGATAATCTAGTCTATTCATAAGTAATTACTAATACGACTGCTGTACAGAAAAATAACACTGAACTTGGTTTTCTTTTGATTTTAAGGATCCATGGACTATTAATTTCAGTGGTTATGAGAATATCACACTCCTATGATTCAAAGTTCAACCAATCACAAATCAAATCAGGACATCCAGAATGTGCTGGGTTTTCTGTTTGTTCAAAACGTCAGTGTCGCTGGGACCCAGTCCACATCAACCATCATAAAGCGCTTCAGGTACTATGCATACATACCTTGGTCCTGGTGGTAGAACCTGCAATGCCTTGTTAACTGGTTCCTGCTCTTCAGCCCCACTCCCAGAGAACAATTAGACCCATGGATGAGAAAGCCTTTGCAGAAGTCCAGGAATCCAGTTGAGTAGTTCTATCAAACTGTTGGAGGTTAAAAAATACATATGTATGAATTTGGATGCATTGGAAAGGGAAAGAAGGACAGTTTGACTTTACCTGCGTAACCCCTCCTCCAAGGCAGCACACATTAGTGCCAAAAGAGACCACCCTGGACCATGATTTCTCACTTGGGGAAGGTGAAAGCATGAGAATTAGTACTCACGATTCCCCAGGCAAGTGAGATGCAGCCCAAGAGGATCATTTCTTTTTCACCCCATCCAGAGAACTGAGTCATGAGCTGCACTACTTAGGGCAGGGAAGATGCTGGGAGAGTGGCCAGAGGGCACTGAAGGGATGTGGATCCAGAGATTGTTAAATGCCTCTTGTACACCATCAAGAAGCCCATCCAAGAGCCACAAGAGAAGGCTTAACTGTGATTCTTCCCAACTTGCTCATGGGCAGCCCCAGTGGCTTGTGCAACTCACCCACACACCCTCTAACGGTGTGGCCAGTTCCCTGTACATACACCTAATGGCAGGAAGAATAAGCTTTGGCAGATGGCTAGTAAGCATTGCAGAAGATCAGCCAGAATCTGCAAACCAGGAAGAAACCACAAATTTGAGCTTTAGAGTCACCACTAGGAAAGTCAAAGGGAAGCTGTCAGCAACCCACCTGGTGAGCTGCAAGATGGAATGAAGCTTAAAAATTCTGCCAAAAGCAGCAGCAAGAAGTGTGACACAGGTGTAACCACAGAGAGACTGAGGAAGCCTCAGAATCCCCAGTACGGCAGTGGGAAGCTATTGCTTTCCTAAAGTCAGCCAGTAAAGACTGGAGAAAGTGTCTGTTCCTTCTAATGGAAGGACAGCAGCTGCAAGAACTTTAAGGAAAAAAAATTTAAAAATCATGGAAACATGACTCCAACAAGGGATGGCAGCAATCTGCTAGTAATCAATTCCCAAAACATCCTGATAAGGAATTAAAAATAGCTGGGTTTTGCTCTTGTGGTGAGAAGATCCACACTGGTAGCAGCTTTATGTACACAAAAAGTATTAACTAGTCTCCGTGTTGTACTGTCACATCCCCATTATCTACTTATTTTATAACTAGAAGTTGGTCCTGTTTCTTTCTTGCCCTTGCTCAGGTACTCGATTGCACATGGTCAGAAGGGCCCAGGCAGCTGCTGATCCACCACGCTGCCCCGGGCCAAGAAGGCAAGCGCAGGGCTTTCCACTTCCCAGTAGCAGGGGTCCCAGAGGACTTCAATCAGCAAGCGCAGCCGCACGCCCTTGCAGACTGCAAACTGGAGGCTTGTAGGAGGAATCCCCGTCTATAGGGTCGCACAGAGTCGGACACGACTGAAGTGACATAGCAGCAGCAACAGGAGGAACCCCTGCCTCTGCACCCCACCACACTCCACCACCCGCCCGTGGGGGGCAGTGTAGCCACCCCCACCCCACCTCCAGCGAGACCCGCGAGAAACAAGCCTGATCTCCAGCCCCTGTGGAACTGGAGCCTGAGCAAGAAGCCAGGCTAGAGCAAACCCGGCCTCAAAGAAGGCTACTGACGGGGCAGAAGTAGCCCTCACCTCAGTTCCTCAAAGAAGCCCAAGTGCTATTATGCAGGCTGTGAGAAAGTTTGGGGGCTGAGACCTCACCACGGATAGGAAACTTTGCCTGAGGCCGGCGGCAGGGGTTCCAGAAGTTTGTGCTTCAAGAGAGTTGGTGCGGCCCCGCTTCACTGGGCATGCGCTGGAACTTGTGAGGCCCACCTGCGGGAAGCTCCTCAAAGCAGAGGACAAGTACCACCTGAGCAAACCAGCCAGCCAGCCGCCGCACCCGGGGGGGACCCGCACCCACTCTCTCTGTTGCTGCAGCTGCTCCCACGCCAGCAGCCCCACCGTCAGCACCCCCCCAGCTCTCTGAGAGCACCATTCTCTCTGGCTGCCAGGCCGCTGGGCTGTTTTCTTGCGGTAACACAGCCCTGCCAGCCTCTTTGATCTGCGTGCTCCCCGTCCCTCATCCCGTGGGCCAGAGGCTGGACGCCCCTCCCGACTTGTTGCAGCCTTGAACAGGTGTGCTCCCTTCCTCTCGGGACTTCGTCTAGAGGAAAGAGAACTTTATGAAGTCAACAACAAGGAAACGATTATCTGCACCCCAGGTGTCAAAGTAAACTTGTAAAACAGCAACAATCACAAAAACTCCATATAAAAATAGCACAGCAGGCATATCCACCAAGGTGAGAGTCAGCCGTGTTGAACCCTGCTATCTCAGGGATGGACATGTTCCAGAAGTCAGAGGTCAATAAGGAGACCATCCCCACCTCCACTCCACCCTTGCTCCCATCTTACTCTTGTCAGGAGAGTGTGTAATTTCCTTGGTTCTGTTCTACCCCTTGGCAACAAACATTTGAAGTGTTACAGCTCAGTTTTATTGAGAAAGTAAAGAAAAAGACACCCTTGAGGTGTGAAGGCATGCCAACCCAAAAGACACAAAGAGAAGAGAGGCTCTGGTACAATTTTGGCTCCTTTTATATATGCTTTTTCTCCTCCCACTGGGCCTGCCCTGTGTAAATTGGGCTAGCCAGGAGTGCTGTTTGTTTTACCTGAGGTCCTCACTCCAGTCTTCAGACCTTCCTTTGTTCTATTTTCGCAGGCTTTTCCCTTCTTTGTCTTTTAGCCACCACCATTTTGGACTCCTTTTCCCTATTCTACCTACCTAACACTCTGAAATTAAGATTCTGGAGTTTCCTTTTGTTTCAAGAGCACCCTGAGGGCAAAGCCGGCAGATTCCTGCAGGTAGAGCTTTGCGTCTGGCCTGCTGGTCAGTGGATCAGTCACCTCGGAGGAGACATGGTCACCGAGAGTTGTGCTTTCAGGACAGGTCCCTGGGGTTACCTGCGCCGTCCCAGGAGTCTGTCAGATGGGTAGCCTGATTGAAGACTGCCATTTTGGTCCACAGTTGTCATGGTGTGCAGCATAGCAGAGGCCACTGGGCACATGTGCTGGCACCTGGAGGCCACTGACTCTGGGACCAGGGTCTGGACTTTCAGACTTTACAGGTAGATGTTCTTTCCAGAAATCTGTTTTAACTGCATGAGCCTTTCCATAGGTAGTGCGTGGGGGGTCCTGTTCTTGACCATGAGAGAATTCCAACAGAAACACAGCTGGAGGGGATATATCCAGCTCCAAAAAGGGTCAACCCATACTTTCAGCCATATAGCTGGGATGGCAAGGCACCCCAAGAGTACTGGCTGATAGGCCTCATGTAGCCCACTGCAGTCACGGGATGCTTCTGCTTTTGGCTGTTATTAAATCCACCTGGCACAACTGGCTGGACCTTCTATTGCTTTTCTTCATAGTCCAGGAAAAACAGGTTTATACTCTTGTTCTCCTCAAGTGGAGGAGAAGGCAATGGCACCCCATTCCAGTACTCTTGCCTGGAAAATCCCATGGACGGAGGAGCCTGGTGGGCTGCAGTCCATGGGGTCGCTAAGAGTCAGACACGACTGAGCGAATTCACTTTCACTTTTCACTTTCATGCACGGGAGAAGGAAATGGCAACCTACTCCAGTGTTCTTGCTTGGAGAATCCCAGGGACGGCAGAGCCTGGTGGGCTGCCGTCTATGGGGTCGCACAGAGTCGGACACGACTGAAGCGACTTAGCAGCAGTAGCAGCTCCTCAAGTGGGATGAAGTTCTCAGTGATTAGGTACTTGAACCTGAGTTCCTAGGTCTCCTCATTCTTTGCCCTCTTCAGGTACTGCTACATGTAGATATACTCATCATGCTGGCCCCAGGTCTCTGCCTTCACAACCTGCAGTTTGACTTGAAACTTCATGAGTTTCTTGGGTTTGACTTCCATGTCCTGATGCATGGATGTGTATGTAGCCTGAAACTACATTGCCTCCTCATCGCAGATCATCACCTCCGGCTGTATTTCCTGCTCATGGCATTTCTGCTCTGCAGTCTCCTCACTCTTCAGTTTCAATGTCTTCTACTTCTCTTTGGTGTGATTCATGATGTTCTTGCCCCAATAGAGAAGCTCACTTTCCATGGCCTCGTACTTGACTGCAAGCAGTTCTGTGGCCTTCTGCTCCTGCCATAGGTCTTGCAGCATCCTCTCCTTCATCCCTAGCAGCTTCTGCCTGTTCTCACTCATAAGACTGCCGTCATCCTGGCCGGTCACCTTCTCTTCCATGAGTCACTGCTTGTGCACCTGAAGGTAATTATCCATGTTTTCATCCAAGGCTAGCTCCAGGAGGCTGGGGCAGGTGGTGGTGGTGATGGTTGATGTTGTTATCCTCTTCTTTGGCCTCCCAGACTTTGATTACTGGCCCTTCCTGGTAACCTACCCAGGCTGACATAGTGCTTTCTATACTGCTACTTTTTATGTTATTGTTCTTTATGCTGCTGCTCTTCCTCCATAGCCAGTTTTCCAGCATCTCCTTCTTCTCCAGATGAGACTTCAGGTAGGTGATCTCCTGGAATTCATACAGCAATGTGTCCTTGGGGTCCTCGTGCACTCAGAGGTTGTTCTTGATTTCCTTGTCTTTGTTGGTAAAGCAGTGGTTGGAGAGGCTCTTGTAGCCAGTAAGAAACTGGCACCTGTGTGGCCACTATGATGATCTTGTCTTTGCTCCCAGGAGAGTTCTAGAGCAGCCAAATCAGCTTGGTGTCCTAATAGGGGATGTGGGTGCTCCTGTTGCCGACCAGGACAGTGACTACATTGCCCAGGGAAGACAGAGAGAAGTTTATTTTGGAAGCTTCCTTATGCCGTCCTCTTCCACCACTTCCACTGTCATCACTACCCATGGACTGTGTGGCTGTCCCTCAGTTAAGTAGAGATTTGCTTTGTTCTACCTCTTGTTCCTGGCCAGGTTCAACAAGGTTGAGTTTTTCCAAAAAGCTGTGGTCCTGGCCATCACAGCCACTGTACCCCATGGTGATGAGGAAGTAGAGTGGGAGCAAGAGCTGATTTCATTCATGTGTGTGTTGCCCATGACCTGAGTCTGCTCTCATAGGTTCATCATATGCTGAATCTCCTTGACATTCTTGGTTACAAAGGAGGAGAGATCCTTGATGTAGATGCCTCAGCATTCTCCATCAGCTCTAGGTTCCTGCTGGACTCCTTGGACAGCAGGTCTCAAATCTCTTCTAGGTGTATCTCGAGGTGGGAGGACTGGACCAGGCACTGCTGGTAGTATGAGTGCAAGAAATAGAGGAAATGCTCAGAGGTATTGGGGATGACCTTGTCACTGGATTCTATCCAGGTCCCCTGCATGGTACGTCCTGCCAGTGCCTATCTGGCCATAAACAAATACCATGCCATTGAAACCCTGAAAGTGAGTCTACTGAGGCTCTCACATTTTCAGCACCTAAGTCTCTGTTTTGAGCTCACATCATGCATGGTATTAAAGTTGAAGGTCTTGGAAAGCTATCCTGGGGCAATGGAGGGGTTTCACATAGTCACCGGGCCAAGTTTTACATCCACGTCAGGGCTTCACAGCTGGCACTAGTGGTAAAGCACCCGCCTGCCAGTGCAGGAGACATAAGAGATGTGGGTTTGATCCCTGGGTCAGAATGATACCCTGGAGGAGGGCTACTCCAGTATTCTTGCCTGGAGAATCATATGGACAGAGGAGCCTGGCAGGCTACAGTCCATAGGGTCGCAAAGACTCGGACAACATCCGAAGCTACTTAGCACACAGCACAGGATCTAATAGTGAACAGCTCACCCCTTTAGCCAGAAGATGGCACTGGGCCATCACCTTCAGGGTTGGCCTTGGTTTTACTGGTCATCTTACTGCTCTGTCCTTTTATCACCCCCATCCTACTCCACAGCCTGGGTGGTCCTACTGTCGTCTCTAGGTCTGGACTGACCCGGTGGGCCCCCATAGTGCCACTCTTCAAACTGCATACAGACTGCTGGGGTGGGGATTCTGGGAGATGGCCCCACCAGTTCTGCAAGCTGGGCCTCCACAGCTCTCCAGTCCTTACAGAATTAAGCAGAGTCCATGGAAGCCACAGGAGCTGTGTTGGCTGAATGGCAGTCCCCAGAACCCACCTTATACTGGGGCAGAGAGAATTCTGCCATGTTGCCAATTCTAGTGTTGCTGTGGCAACTGTAAGATAAAAGAAAAATGGGATGGGTGACAGACAGGTCCTCTCCTCCTCTCCCTCATCCTTCTCTAAGGACCTGGTGGGGGCTCCTGGTTCTGGACACCTGGGGGAGTCCCACCGCTCACATGGGCAGAGGCTCACATGGAGTCTTACCCTCAAGGTGGGAGAATCATTCATTACAGCGAGCATGGCTGCTCTAACTCTGCCTCTCATCACTTGAAGAAGTAGTGAGAAAAGGGAATGGGGCAGGGAACAGGAGCAAGACTAAAAAGTTCCCTAAAATCTTTTGAGGAAGTTTAGAGCTATAAACCATAAGAAAAGAGAAAAAGACAATTTAATGAAATCAGAAAAAAAATACACAAATAAAAGAGAACTTTACCATAGAGATATATGAAAACAAATCAAAGAGAACCCTAGAGTGGAAGAGTACAGTGAATGAACTGAAAGATGGAAGAGAAAGCATCAAAAGAAAGCAACAGAAATACATCCATTACAGTAGAATGGCTCAAGCAGAAAATAGCATATATAATGTAGAGGATAGGACCTTTGAGATACTAGTCAGAGGAAAATAAAGAGCAGTGAGATTAGCTAGTGTGATATATGGAATATCATCAAGAGAAACAGTCAGTGAACTATTGCAGTCCCAGAAAGGGAAGAGAGAGAGAAGGAAGAGAAAGCTTATTTAAAGAAATAATAGCTAATGACTTTCCAAATCTGGGGAGAGTTTTGGACATTCAATTTCATGAAGCTCATAGGTCTCCAAGCAAATCCAGTGAGAATTTTTCCAGGACACTTTTAATAGAGCTGTCAAAGTCAAAGCCAAAGCAAGATTCTTAAAATTATCAAGAAAAAGGAAGCATATAACTTACAAGAGAACTCTAATGCTATCAGCAACTTTTCAGCAGCAGAAACATCAGAGGCTGGGAGAGAACAGGATGGTATATTCAATATGCTGAAAGAAAAAAAAAAAACAACAAAACTGCTAACTATGGATGCTTATCTGGTAAAGTGGACCTTTAGAAATAAAGAAGAGATGAAGACTTGCCCAAACAAACAAAAGCTGGGAAATTTCACCATGCAGGCAAGGCTAGAATTGCCTTGATTGGGCTTCTCAGGTGGTGCTAGTGGAAAACACACACACACACACACACACACAAACCTGTCTGCTAATGCAGGAGACATAAGAAAAGTGGGTCCTATTCCTGGGTTGGGAAGGCCCCCTGAGTAAGGCATGACAACCCACTCTAGTATTCTTGCCTGGAGAATCCCATGGACAGAGGAGTCTGGTGAGCTACAGTCCATAGAGTTGTGCAAGAGTCAGACACAACTGAAGCAACTTAGCATACATGAAGACTTACCCTACAACCAGTGTTGAAAGCAATTCTTCAGATTGAAATGAAAGGATGCCAATTAGCAGCATGAAAACATATGGAAACACACAACACACTAGTAAAGGTAAATACATAGTCAAATTCAGCATACTCTAATACTATAATATAGTAGTATGGTGGTTTAGTTACTAAGTCATGTCTGACTCTTGTGACCCCATGGACTGTAGCCCACCAGGCTCCTTGTCCATGAGATTTTTTGAGCAAGAGTACTGGAGTGGGTCGCCGTTTCCTTCTCTGGGGAGCTTCCTGACCCAAGGGTTGAACCTGTGTCTCCTGCACTTCAGTTGGATGCTTTACCACTGAGGCACCAGGGAAGTCCCTATAGTAGTATGTTAACCACTTAAATCTAATGCAGGTATCTCCTGCTTTTTAAAAGCTCCCTTTACAATACTTCCATTTTTATGAAAGATCTACACCAGTATCTATTTTTTTCTAAACAAAAGAAATCAAAAGAGATAATTTCTCTTTAATGAAGAAGAAAAAAAGTAATTGCTTCTTCACTTTATGCCATTTCAGCTTTAAAAATTTTTCATAGTAACATTCTACTTTTTAATAGTAGGGGAAACCTGTACAAAGATTAAAGGAAAAAATTGTTAAAAATAACTACATCTACTATAATTTCTTAATGCATATACAACATAAAAAGAAGTAAATTGTGAAATCAAAAACATAAAAACGGAAAAAATTAGAATTTTGTCTGTGATCAAAGTTGTTAGCATAAAATAGTTATATGTGTATGATGTTTTGTGTAATCCTCATGTCAATCACAAAGGATAAGCCTAGAGTCAATACACAAAAGAGAAAGAGAAAGGAATCAAAGATTATCATTAAAGAAAAGCAAGAGAGGAAGAAATGCATAAGAAAATTAGAAAATAGCTAGAAACTAATTTGGAGAAGGCAATGGTAACCCACTCCAGTACTCTTGCCTGGAAAATCCCATGGGCAGAGGAGCCTGGTAGGCTGCAGTCCATGGGGTTGAGAAGAGTCGGACATGACTGAGCGACTTC
>SJYQ01004270.1:0-24942 GCA_006410935.1 Redunca redunca
GTGAGGTGACATTTCTAAAGTGGAAGATTTTACATAGTTTCAGAATTTCCAGCTTCTTTGGAGGAATGGGAATGCCTGGCAAGCTGGATTCTGATTGAGGTGAGCCAATAGCACCTCTTGGAAAGAAGACTGTGCTCCAGTTTGCCAAGATTTTCATCACTCACAGGTGTAGGAAAACATTTGTTTCCCACTAATGACATTACTTTGCCGACTAAGGTCCGTCTAGTCAAGGCTGTGGTTTTTCCACTAGTCATGTATGGATGTGAGAGTTGGACTGTGAAGAAGGCTGAGTGCTGAAGAATTGATGCTTTTGAACTGTGGTGTTGGAGAAGACTCTTGAGAGTCCCCTGGACTGCAAGGAGATCCAACCAGCCCATTCTGAAGGAGATCAACCCTGGGATTTCTTTGGAAGGACTGATGCTGAAGCTGAAGCTCCAGTACTTTGGCCACCTCATGCGAAGAGTTGACTCATTGGAAGGGACTCTGATGCTGGGAGGGATTGGGGGCAGGAGGAGAAGGGGACGACAGAGGATGAGATGGCTGGATGGCATCATTGACTCGATGGACTCGAGTCTAAGTGAACTCTGGGAGTTGGTGATGGACAGGGAGGCCTGGCATGCTGCGATTCATGGGGTTGCAAAGAGTTGGACACGACTGAGCGACTGAACTGAACTGAACTGAATGACACATAGCTGAATTCTTACTTAGTGGTGATGGTCAAAACATTAAAAGCCAGGGCACTGAGCGGGATTGTGAAGTGGATCTCAGGATTAGATGAGGAGGCTTTTGAGGCTTAACAAGGACAGGACTCTGTATACCTGTATATCATTTGAAGCTCCCCTTTCACTTATTTATTAAGGATGGAAGATACAGAGGTTAGATTTGATTGCTTCAAAGCTAAACTCTCCTGTACTGGCCCAAAGGCCTACTCTTTAAGTAAATGCTCTCCTGGCCTCAGAAAACAGGTTGGTGGAAGCACAGCCCCATTCATTCATTCATTCAGCATTTATTGAATTTCTACCATGTGCCAGGCTTTGAAGAAAGGAGGGAACAATAAAGGGATGGCCTAACCTCTTCTAAACTTAACAGCTTCTAAGAGGAACTGTTTGGAAATAGCACCCAAGGAGAGTATGGTTTGCTTGACTGGAAGAGAGCCTGGAAAAATTTTCTTTTCTGAGAAAAATTGTTTTCTGCTCTACCTGTCCTCCCACCTGTCTTATTTCAAGTAATATTTCAGTAATTTATGAATAATATTTCATGGGCAACACAGCTCATAGAATTCATTTAATAGTAGCACTGCTCCTGCCGCTGCTGCTAAGTCACTTCAGTCGTGTCCGACTCTGTGCGACCCCAGAGACAGCAGCCCACCAGGCTCCCCCGTCCCTGGGATTCTTCAGGCAAGAACACTGGAGTGGGTTGCCATTTCCTTCTCCAATGCATGAAAGTGGAAAGTGAAAGTGAAGCTGCTCAGTCGTGTCTGACTCTTCGAGACCCCATGGACTGCAGCCCACCAGGCTCCTCTGTCCATGGGATTTTCCAGGCAAGAGTACTGGAGTGGAGTGCCATTGCCGTCTTACAATCTTTGTATCCATTCATTCATCCTTAGACAATTAGATTGTTTCCATATCTTGACTATAGTAAATAATGCTGCAATGAACACAGTTCAATTCAGTCACTCAGTCATGTCCAACTTTTTGCAACCCCATGGACTGTAGCATGCCAGGCTTCCCTGTCGATCACCAACTCCTGGAGCTTGCTCAAACTCATGTCCATCGAGTCAGTGATGCCATCCAACCATCTCATCCAATGAACACAGGGATGCATGTATCTTTTCAAATTAGTGTTCTTGTTTCCTTTGGATAAATACCCAGAAGTAGAATTGCTGGATCATATAGGAGTTCTATTTTCAATTTTTTGAGATACCTTTATACTATTTGCTCTAGTAGTTGCACCAATTTGCATTCCCACCAACAGTGCACAAGGGTTCCCTTTTCTCCACATCATCACCAACAATTGTTTCTTATCTTTTTTATAGCAGCAGTTCTAACAGGTATGAAGTGATATCTCATTGTGGTTTTGAGTTGCATTTCCCTGATGATTAGTAATGTCAAGCATCTTTTCATGTGTCTGTTGCCCATCTGTGTGTCTTCTTTGGTAAAATGTCTATTCAGATCCTCTTATCCATTTTTAAGTGGGTTGTTTGGATTTCTGCTTCTGAATTGTACGATTTGTCTGTTTTAGCCCCTTATCAGATATATGATTTGCAATTATTTTCTCTCATTCAGTGGATTTCCCTTTTTGTAGTGTTGATACTTTCCTTTACTGTGCAGAAGTTTTTTTAGTTTGATACCCTCTCATTTGTTTATTTTTTGCTTTTATTGCTTTTGGTGTCAGATTCAAACAATCATTGCCAAGACCAATATATCAAGGAGCTTACAGCTTATGCTTTCTTCTAGGAATTTTATGGTTTCAGGTCTTATGTTCAAGTCTTTAATCCATGTTTAGTTCTGTTTTTGTGTATCATGTAAGATAATGGCTCAATTTCATTCTTTTGCAAAAGGTTGTCCAACTTTCCCAGTACCAATTATTGAAGAGACTGTACTTTCCCTGTTTGATGTTTTTGACCTCTTTGTCATTTTTATTTTATTTTGTCATAATTATTTAACCAAATTTGTGGGTTTATTTCTGGACTCTATTCTGTTTTACTGATCTATGGGTCTGTTTTTAATTCCAATGCCATACTGTTTCAGTTGCAAAGCTTTGTAATATATTTTGAAATTGGGGAGAATGATGACTTCAGCTTTATTTTTTCTCAAGAATTTTCTCTAGGAGCTTGTATATCTGGAAGTTCTCAGTTCACATACTGTTAAAGCCTAGCTTGAAGGATTTTGAGCATTGAGACATGGTAGCATGTGAGACAAATGCAATTGTGTGGTAATTTGAGCATTCTTTGGCATTGCCTTTCTTTGGGATTGGAATGAAAACTGACATTTTCCAGTCCTATGTCCACTGCTGAGTTTTTCACATTTGCTGGCATATTGAGTGCAGCACTTTCACAGCATCATCTTTTAGGATTTCAAATAGCTCAACTGGAATTCCATAACCTCCACTAGTTTTGTTTGTAGCAATGCTTCCTAAGCCCCACTTGACTTCACACTGCAGGATGTCTGGCTCTAGGCGAGTGACCACACCATTGTGGATATCTGGGTCACTAAGACCTTCTTTGTACAGTTCTGTGTATTCTTGCTACCTATTCTTAATCTCTTTTGCTTCTGTTAGGTCCTTACCATTTCTGTCCTAAAGATTGCCAGGAAAAATGTCAACAGCTTCAGATATACAGATGATATCACCCTAATGGCAGAAATTGAAGACAAACTACCTCTTGATGAAGGTAAAAGAGGAGAGTGAAAAAACTGGCTTAAAACTCAACATTCAAACAACTAAGATCATGGCATCTGTTCCCATCACTTCATGACAGATAGATGGGGAAAAGTGGAAACAGTGACAAACCTTATTTCTTGGGCTCCAAAATCACTGCAGACAGTGACTGCAGCCATGATATTAAAAGACGCTTGCTTCTTGGAAGAAACATAGGTTTCAAACCTAGACAGCATATTAGAGAAGAAACCTAGGTGACAAACCTAGACAGTGTATTAAAAAGCAGAGACATCACTTTGCTGACAAAGGTCCATATAGTCAAAGCATGGTTTTTCTAGTAGTCATGTAGGGATGTGAGAGCTGGACCATAAAGAAGGCTGAGCACTGAAAAACTGATGCCTTCGAACTGTGGTGCTGGAGAAGATTCTTGAGAGTCCCTTGGACAGCAAGGAGATCAAACCAGTCAATCCTAAAGGAAATCTATCCTGAATATTCATTGGAAGGAATGATGCTAAAGCTGATGCTGGAAACAACTGAAGGCGGGAGTAGAAGGCAACAGCAGAAGGTAAGATGGTTGGGTGGCCTCCCCGACTCAATGGATGTGAGTTTGAGCAAAACTCCAGGAGATAGCGGAGGACAGAGAAACCTGGTGTGCTGCTGTCCATGGGATCACAAAGAGTGGAACACAACTTAGTGGATGAACAATAACCATCATATTGATGTGTTTTATCACTTCTATATGAACTCAATAAATATTTCTTAAATCAGCCTTTTAAACCACTGTAGCATCAATCTATAAGTCATTGCCTCCTTATGTTTACCTTGTTGAATACAGGGCTTCAGACTGCTTTAAGGTATAAGGACAGAGCTCTGTGTAGCAGTCAAGCTCACTGCTTTACAGAATGGATTATTGTCACCTGCTCCATATGCAGGAGGGTTATAAGTTATATGTGTGTGTGTGCACCTGTGTGCATGAATGTGCGTATGTCTAGAAGGTGGTCTCTAAGTCTGTTTTTGTCGGCCATGGAGAGAAGATGCTGATTGCTTGCAAAGGCATCTGGCCCAAGCACTCCATAAACCTTTGACTTAATAACAAAACACACAGATATAATACATGTACAAGGAAGCATTCCAAACCTCTGAACAAAGAGTGGGTTAAGCATACACATTTAACCTTGCTTCCTTCTGAAACAACAACAACAATAAAGTTGTTATTGTTGCTTTTAGTGATACAAACATACTTGGTTTGGGAGATGGGAAAGGAGGTAATTACAAAATTTTGGATGCTAGAAATAACCTAGATGATTTAGGAGACTCAAAGAGGCCAAATTATTGGTAGCAATGGAGAGAGCTGAGGTCCAGCTTAACCTACTGGCAAAATTCTAAAAAGGATCAGACATTGGCAACACCAACTATCTCTAAACGAATAATAATGAGGAAGGCTGTGATAGCAAGTGAGTAAAAGCCAGTGAGAATCTAAATCCCCTCCTTCAGTCTACACCTGTGGTTGATTAATCCTCTCTTGTCTCAGATTATCTGTAGGCTGTTATGGACTAAATATTTACCCCTAAAATTCATATGTTGAAATCCTAGCCCCCAGTTCGAGGTCATGAGGGTGGAGCCCTTATGAATGAGATTAGTGCCTTTATAAGAACTCGAGAGCTTGCCCTTGTTCTCTGCCACGTGAGATACAATGAAAAGATGGCTGTTTGTAAACCCTCACTGGACACTGGATCTGCTGTCACCTTGATCTTGGATTTCCCAGCCTTCTGAGCTGTTTGTGGTTTAAGCCACCCAGCCTACGGTAATTTGATATAGCAGCCTGAACTGTCGAAGACAAAGACTACAGGTTTATTTTCTGGAAATGGAGAAACATAAGATCTCTGGGCTAGAGAATACCAGGTACAGGTGAGGCCATGAACACCCTAATAAATGGAGACGAGGGAATGAGAAGGCAGGATTAAGTGGACAAATAAGACTGAAGGCTGGGACACCCCCCACCAGGCTTCTTCCCCCACTGAGCCCTAAGAATGATGGCAGCAAGACCTTGATCCTTCACACTGCACATTAGAAGAATCTGACCATCCCAAGAGGAAAGACCTAACATCAGGAGTTTACCATCAAATGTTTTAATGAGATCACCTTATAATGAAGTCCAGAGTCAACAAGCTCCACTCACTTACTCAGGGCTTTCAAATAAATTTTTAGTTCCCTCACCCCAGATAAAAACTATCTTATGAATGAAACAAGAAGATACTATATGAGAACAAAAAAGTTGCTAGAAATTAAAAATAGGACAGCAGAATAGTTATAAAAATTAATAGACTGGTAGGCAGATAAATTTGAGAACATTTTTCCAGATAGTAGAGCAAAAAATATAAGGCAAAAAGAAAGCAAGACTGCTAGTGGACCAACTCAAAGTGAAGCCGCTCAGTCATGTCCGACTCTTTGGGACCCCATGGACTGTAGCCTACCAGGCTCCTCTGTCCATGGGATTTTCCAAGCAATAGTACTGGAGTGGATTGCCATTTCCTTCTCCAGGGGATCTTCCTGACCCAGGAATCGAACCCAGGTCTCCCACATTGTAGACAGACGCTTTACCATCTAAGCCACCAGGGAAGTCCCAGTGGACCAACTCAGGAGATCCAAAATCTGGATGAGAGCAATTTTATAAAGAGAGATAGAAAGTAAGGAAAAAGAAAAAAAAAAAAAGGAAATCAATAGTGAAACAATTCTAGAAAAATGTTCAGAATTAAAGAACACAAATTTCTACTGTGTACCCAGCACAATGGTAAAAAAAAAAAAAAATCCTACTAATTTCTAGAGAGAGAGGTAAAAACAACAACAACAACAAATAGATTATATAGAAACAAAAGATGGTAATTAGAATGTTGTTGGACTTCTGGACAGCCACACCAGAAATTCTGAAGGAAAATTGTTTCTAACCTTGAATTCTATATTCATGAAAACCATTAATTATGCATGAGGGTAGAATCATATGCCTTTCCAGGTATACATGCATGCTAAGTCTCTTCAGTCGTATCCAACTCTTTGCAACCCTATGGACCATAGCTCACCAGGCTTTTTGTCCATGGGCTTCTGCAGGCAAGGACACTGGAGTGAGTTGCCATGCCCACCTTTTTTCCAGTTATACAAACCTCAAAATATGTCTCTTACATACTCTTGAATATATCAATAAATTAACTCAGGATTATGACAGTAAAATAAGACAAACCAACGAAAAAAGGCTTAGGATATAGAAAAGAAGAACACAGGAGAGGATAGGATCCCATGATAATGGCTGAACTATTTGATGGCAGGTGAAAGTTGTATTTCTCTCTCTCTGTCAAAAGTAGGTGTGTTCTCCTGGGAAGGTCGATCACTCTGTCTTCCATACGACTGTTCAGGGGCCCAAATCTTTCTATCCTATTGGTTTGCCATCAACTAAGATGTTATCCTTATCTACATGGTCCAGTCTGGCTCACCAACACTCCATTTACATTCCAACTTTCAGAAGAAGAGGGCAAGCAGCTTCCACTCATAGCCCATTAGCCAGAATTGATTACATGATATATATCCTGGGAAGGATGGAAATCACGCATTCCTGAGCTGGGTTATGGAAGTGGATTTTCCTTCCCTAGAGGAACACTCCAACTTCATTGCTGTCATTAACAGATAGCTCCTGCCTTTCTTTAGTGGGTTGAGAAAAAAGGGAAAGAAATCAGAGCCAGTCCTCTTGCTCTCATACTTGTCATTACTCCTCAAAACTCACCTTTTCTAGACCAATATCATAAGTGAAGTGAAGTGAGAAGTGAAGTCGCTCAGTCATGTCCGACTCTTTGCGACTCCATGTACTGTAGCCTACTAGGCTCCTCTGTCCATGGGATTTTCCAGGCAATAGTACTGGAGTGGATTGCCATTTCCTTCTCCAGGGGATCTTCCCGACCCAGGGATCGAACCCGGGTCTCCTGCATTGTAGACAGATGCTTTACCATCTGAGCTATATCATATGATATAACTAATATATGGAATCTAAAAAAATGATATTAATGAGCTTATTTACAAAACAAAAACAGACTCACAGACATAGGAAACAAACTTATGGTTACCAAATGGGAAGGGGGATGGGGAATGGATAAATTAGGAGTTGGGATTAACATATACACTACTATATAAAAAACATAATTGACAAGTGCCTGCTATATAGCACAGTGAACTCTATTTAACATTCTGTAATAACCTAAATGAGAAAAGAATCTGAAAAAGAACAGGTATATGTATGCATATAACTAAATTGTTTTGCTGTATACCTGAAACTAACACAACATTATATTCCAAAATAAAATTAAAAAAATTTTTTTAACTTACTTTTGCTTTATTGCCTCCTTTGACCCAAGATTCCTCAATAGTTTGTCACCTGGTGACAGTTGCCTTATTTGTATTCTTTGGTTTCTTTCATTCATTTGTACATTCATTCAACAGCTATTTATTGAGTACCTATGAAGTACCAGGCTTCCAGGATACCATATCCACCTTACATTTAGGCACTGGGGAGATCTCAGTGCAAAAAATAGGTTGAAACTAACACTGTAAATCAACTGTATATCAACTATACTTCAATTTTTTTTTTAAGGCAAAAATTCTCGTCTTCCCAAAACTTCCCGCAGGCTGGTAGGTGCACACTTCATGCACACACACACACACACAGTAAAACCTGTAGTGTATTGGGGATGGTGATAAACTTCAAAGGAAAATGAAACAAAAATGGTGAAGATGGAGTGCTAGGCTGAAAGGTGCTTGCAATTTAATATAGAGTGGCCAGAGAATGCCACACTGAAAGCACAATAATTGAGAACTGTAGAAGGAGAGAGAGTGATCCATGAAGATAGACAGAGGAGGAATATTTCAAGCATAAGTATTTCCAAACATAACTGTTAAGGTTCTGAAGTGGGAGTGTTCTTGGCTTGTAAGAAGAACAGGAAAAAGTCAGGGTAGTTTTATTAGTGTTAGAAAAGCAGAAGGAATTTGGAGCAGAGATCAGAGAAATCACTTAAGGCCAGATTTGTATAGGATCTTATAGGCTTTGCCTCTTATTAAAAGAACTTTGGATAAGCATTGGAGGGATCTGAGCAGAAGGGACCTGCTTAGATTTAGGATCATTGTTGCTTCAGTTTTTAGAATAAACTGTATCTTCTAGGGAGAAGCAGGAATACCATTTAGGATAGTATTTCTGTAATACAGATGAATGACTGTGGAGTTTTGGGCCAGGGTGATGGCAGGAAGGTCATGAGAGGTGATCCATATGGGGATGTATCTTGAAGAAAAACCCAAAAGTATTTGCTGAGGAAGTAGATTTGGACATATGAAAAGGATAATAATCAATAGTGACCCTAAGGTTTGGGGCCTGAGCAACTGGGAGGATAAAAATGGCCATTTCCTGGGATGGGGAAGACTGCAGAAGGAACAGGATTCTTCCAGGGGAAATCAAGAGCTTGGTTTTGCATCTAAGTCTAGATGTCTACTAGACATCCAAGAGGTAGAGATCAAGCAGTGGATAATGTTTGGAGTAAAGTAGAGAGGTCTGCATTGGTGATATAAATTTAAGAGTCTTCAGTAGAGAGTTTTAAAGCCTCAAGGCAGGTTGAGCTCACTTAGAGAGTAAGTATGGATGAAGATGGGTAGGCTTCCCAGGTGGAACTAGTGGTAAAGACCCCGCCTGCCAGTGCAGGAGAGGAAAGAGACACAGGTTCTATCCCTGGGTCAGGAAGATCCCCTGGAGGAGGGCATGTAACCCACTCCAGTATTCTTGCCTGGAGAATCCCATGGACAGAGAAGCCTGGCAGGTTACAGTCCATAGGGTCACAAGGAGTAGAACACAACTAAAGGGAATCAGCACATGCATATACTCTAGACCTACTGAGGGTAGAATTTGGCAGGCTAGTTCAACAGACGACTCTCTAAGGCATTTTGAAGCATGGTATCTGGAATAGGGAACTCCTGCAATAGAGGTGACATCAACCATACCCACTCAGGAAAAAAAGTAATAATAAATATTTTCATACGATAAAAAAAAGAAAGCTTGCAAACTGTAGACAGTCATTTTTCATGTCTTTCTTGGTCAAATAAAATTAGTGCCCTAAGTGTGTGTGTGTATATATATATATATATATATATATACACACACACACATACATATATATCCCATGTATATTATATAATATGTTGGGACAACTAGATATCTTTCTGGAAAAGATAAATTTGGATCCATACCTCACACTATATACATCAATACAAACCCCAAATAGGGCAAAAATTTACGTGGAAAAATAAAACTATTAAAGGAGTCGAAGAAAGATGAGCAATTTCTTTGTAACATCGGCGTGAAAGAGGCCTTTCTACGATTCGAAGTCCAAAAAACAAATAAGAGGGATTGCTATATTTACCACCGAAAAATCTGATGGCAAGAAACGGTCAAAGTTGCATGCACGCTAAGTTGTCTCCAACTCTTTTGTGACCCCATGGATTGTAGTCATTCAGACTCCTTTGTCCATGGGTGCCGGGGTCCAGCCTGGGTGGATCCAGGGTAATTCAAAGCAGGGACGGAGTTGGCGAGGAGAGACTTATTTATTTAGAGATATAAAGAGAGATTAGGAAAGAATAGTGTAGTAGGAAAATTAGTGAAGAAAAGAAGCTGAATAACTTGGTTTACACAGGAGACCAATAAAGCTCGGAGACAAGGGGCTTGCACTATCTACGTAGGCCACCGGCGCCCACTTGAATAGCGGAGGGTGCCCTGCCTTGGGCTCCCTCTTGCGCTGGTCTTAGAAGCGAGCACAAATAAGTAGACACGGAGAGCCTCTGTGCTCCAGATGGGAATTCAGCCTGAAAAGGGAGAAAAGAATGACATGGGGGAGCCAAGCATTGGTGCCAGACCCACAACTTTATTTTCAAAAGCAGCTTATATACCCCAAGTTGTACATAAAGAAATAATGGAATATGCAGAGTTATGCAGGGGCAGCAGTCCTTATTGAGACCAGGCTTTCTTTTTGCATACCTTCCTGTATACAAAAGGTCTCAGGTGGTTTCACATCATCTTCTGGCCAGGGGGCCTGTTAACATTTTTATGGCTCTTTTCCTAGATAAATGTCTATCAACCAGAAAACTCATTTTCCCTTGAAGTGTTTTTTTCTTTTATCTGCATCACCCTCAAAGTACTAAATAAAGTTACATTCCTGTAGAACAAAGGTGCAGTGGGTTATAACAAAGAAAGTACTTAACTCAAAGATCTAATGTTGCTAACACCAAGGCTACTACCTGTTTTTTCTATATACCAACTATATCAACAAATAAAAAATATGAAAACTTGGCAGCAAGTATTGGCTCAACAATGAAACCCTATTCTAATGATTTTGACTCCTCGGAAGCCCCTACATTCCTAGGATGTTTTGAGCTTCCTGTGTCTCTCGCAGTCGGAAGGCCACAAACAATCACATGCACAGCTGTAAGAGTCTGGCAGGCAGGCTAGAAAGCCATCAGAGGGGTTTTTGGATTGAAACACTCTTATTATGTCCAGGAGACTTATTATCTAAAAGCTCTAAATTAACTTTTTCCAGAAAAAGGTGGTGGGGGGACAGCCCCCTGTTAATGTCAGAAGAGTAGGTGGAAAGCATAACACAGTAAAGCAGACAGACTCTGATTTTAGGGGTAGATGCTCGAGAAAATCCAGGGGGACCCCTGAGGCCTGATCCCGCCTTTGTGTTTGTCAGGCCCCCTTCCTCATGACTTTTGTCACGGGCGGGATTCCCCATACTGGCTCCCAGCACATGGGACTTTCCATGCAAGAATCTTGGAGTGGGTTGCCATTTCCTCCTCCATGGGATCTTCCTGACCCAGAGATCTAACCCCTGTCTCCAGTGGCTCCTGGATTGGCAGGAGGATTCTTTACCACTGGGTCACCTAGAGTCAGTTATAAGGCAGAGAAATAGGAAATATTTGCAACTCAGAAAACTGACAAAGGGATAATTGCCCCAATATATAAAAAATTTCTTGCTCTCAAGACATGAAAGAACACAATATGAAAATAGGCAAAGCATATAAACAGATGATTACCAGAAAAAAGAAATGTAAACGGTTTTAAGCACATGAAAGATGCTCAATTTCACTTATAATGTGAGAACTGAAAATTAAAACAAAATTGACCCCAAATTTTGAAATTTAATAACATATTTTGGCAAGGAACTCTTATGCATTGCTGATTGCAACCCTATGGAAGGCAACTTGAAAATATCTTTCAAAATCACAAATGTTTTTATTCTTTAACCAGTAATCTCAATTACAGAATTTTACCTCAGACTTCCTATGTATTAAATAACTTATGTTAAAGGTTTTGCATTGCTTATAACAACAAAAGGTTAGAAAAGATCTAAATGTTATAAACAGTGGCCTGGCTAGGTACATTATGGCGCCTCTACAAAGTGGAATAGTACACGTGTGTAAAAATGAATAGGACTCTATGTACTGATGTGAGATGATCTCCAGACTGTACTGACTGGAAAAGCAAAGTGAGGAACAGAAAAAAGTGTATGTTATGCTACCTTTTGTGCATTATAAGGGGAGAATAAAAATATACACTTAGATTTTCTTATACTCACATATTAAATATTAGAAAGATCTCCAATAAATTATAAAATCAGTTAACTATAGAAGAAGAAGAGGAGACTGTGAATATACTCAGAGTGTATCTTGTATTATTTTGATTTTTTAAGCCTTGTAAATGTATTCTGTATCTAGAATTAAATTAAATAGATTTTAATTGAAAACAAAGTGTACTAAAAGAACAAAGAAAGATTATATCAGAATTTTAATCTTTGTAGACTTCCTTGGCATTTTAGCATTCATAACATGAAACAAAATAATCTTTAAGAATTTAATTTTTAGTTATTAAATTTTATATAGGTTTAAGTCTTTCAAAACAAGGGCTATTTGGGAATTCTTCACAGCTTGTGAGAATGACTTACAAGAACATCAACTGGGCCATCATAAAAGTTTGTAAGAAGGAAAACTCAAAAATCCTGTAAAGCAATATCTATGCTGCAATAACTTTGACCCAGATAGAACAAAGAATATAATAGACTATGAATAAAAGGAGAACGTTTCAGAGAAAAATGTGATATCCCACACCCATTCTTTCTTTAATTAATCAAATTTCAAAACAACAGAATTTATAAAAATATTTCAAGAAAATAGGTCCTCAAAACAGACTTTTGAGTCTATGCAAAAATGTAAACAGAAAGCTTGAAAAATATTGCTATAGATAAACTACTTTTAGTGCTAGAAGATGAAGGATTTTTGATGTTTGATGAAGAAATAAAATCCTTCTATAAAATGTTACTAAAAACATTTCTTAGAATTAAAGTCTGTGGTGTGTAAAAATTTTATTGATATTATTAAATGTGCTACTTGTGTATCCTGTACATCTTGAAAATGAAGAAACTTGAAAACATTTGAAAATGCAGAAATAACTAAAATTCTTTCAAAAATAAGAACTATGGATTTCTGGAAATAAACAGAGTAGACCTTTTCCATACTCTTCTCCAGACAAAGAAAAAAATGTGATACAGAAGATATTTGGAATTGCTGTTGGACCGAAAGAAAGCCTTGACATTTTCTTTGCAGATAGCAACAGCAGCACAGCAACAACTCATGGTAGCTTCAAGATAAAGCAGTTAATTTGCTGGAATAGCTGAAGTGATCATCAACTCAGTTGTCTTGTGAAGGCAATGTTCCTTTCTCTGTCTGAATTTAACAATAAAGATGAGCAGGAGGGAAGGCTAGAATGACCCATGTGATAATGGATTGGCATTGGAGATATCAATATGAACTCATATTTGGATTAATATTGACACAGAAGAGTAGACAAATAATAATAGATATGTGCATGCACACACACACGCGCGCACACACACACATACACATATATACATTTATAAGCTGTCTTTTGAGAGGGTCAGAAGCAAAGATTACCCCAGTGGCAGTGAGTATAGTAAGTGTCCAGATCTTGGCTTGTAAAACCATTCTCTGTAAAAAGAACAAGGGCTCCTTGGAGGAATGGCTGATTTTAGAACTGGTACAAAAAATGGCTTGGAGGCTGTTGTAGTGCCAGAAAGTAAAAAAATGCTTAAAAAATAAAAGCATCCACAGTGACAGGGGTATGCGAAAGAGATACAAGAGGCAACTGAAAGTGTTCACAGTGGCCAAAATGGAACAAATTAAGCAATAAAACCAAGTAGATTGCTTTGGATTGTGACCCAAAGCATAAACTAATTTCCCATGAATCTACTTGCTATAAATAAACAAGTAATAAACAAAAGGAGTCGAATAGACAAACCTCTCATACAAAACAATTCCAAAGAATTCATGTGGACACTATCACCATAAGGAGTGCAGCATAACTCCCCATTTCTTAACTGTGGCTGTGCGTAGTCAGTTCCTTCAAATGTATAGTATATAAGGGCCAGGGGGTGAGGACATTACAGTGTAGAAATAATGATGTGATGAGAATGTCACTTTACCACTGAGATCTTCCTCCCCCAAACCCATAATCCCAGAATAATCATGAGAAATATACTAGTCAAACCCATATTGAAGGACATTCTATAAAATATTTGACCAATACTGTTCAAACATATCATGATTATCAAGAACAAAGAAAGTCTGAGTAACTATCATTGTCAAAAGGACACTAAGGAGACATAGCAACTAAATGTAATATTTTATACTGGAAGGGATCTTGGAACAGAAAAAGAATATTAGGTAAAAACTAAAGAAATCTGAATAAAGTATTGACTTTAGCTAATAATAATGCATCAAAATTGGTTCATTAGTTGTGAACAAATGTACCACACTAATCTAGAATATTAGTAGGGGTAAGCTACATGTAGATATATCATCAAAATATTTTTTGTCAATCTAAAATTACTCTTAAAAAAGAGCCACTCAATAAATTTCTCTTCTTTTAAAGAATTATCAAACTTAGGTAGATATATTTTAAAATTATTTTATTATTCTTATTCTTATTGTTATTTTATTTATTTTTATGTTTTGGCTGAACCATGCAGCATGTAGAGTCTTAGTTTCTTGACCAGGGATTTAACCTGTGCCGCCTGCATTGGAAGCACAGAGTCTCAACCATTAGACCACCGGGGAGTCCTGATAGATGTTTTTAAGTCTACAATTTATTACTTCAAATGCATGCAAAATATTGGATGGATTAATGGAAGGATAGAGGGCTAACTAGATAGACAGATATGTGATTAAATAAAAAAAGACAATAGTGAGTTGTTAATAGTAAAACCTAGGTTGTTGACCAGTAATTCCATTTCTAGGTATTTACTCAAGAGAAATGAAAACATATGTCTCCACAATAACTTGCATACAAATATTCACAGTAGCATTATGCACAGTTGCCCAAAACTGGAAACATTTTAAATGTCCACCAACTTGTGAATGGGTAAATAAAATGTGGTATACATATAAACTGGAATACCACTAAGCAATAAAAAGGAACCAGTTCTGATATACGCTACAACACAGGTAAACTTTATGAAAGAAGCCAGGCAAAAATAACTACTTATTATATCAAACTTCTAGAAAGAGCAAAACAGACAGAAAGCAAACCAATGGTTACCTAAGACTGAGGGTAGAAGCAAGAATTATCTCCAAATAGGCACAAGGGGACTTTTTGGAGTGGTTGATATGTTCTAACACTGGATTGTGATGATGTTTGCACAATTGTAAGAGTTCTCTAGATTTGTTCTTAAATTTAAGTTTTTGATCCATTTAGAATTGATTTTTGTGTATGGTGTGAGGTGATGATCAGGCTATGGTTTTTTTTTTTTGCCTGTAGATATCCTGTTTTCAGGCTTCCCAGGTGGTGCTAGTGGTAAGGAACCAGCCTGCCGGTGCAGGAGACACAAGAGACACAGGTTCAATCCCTGGGTTGGGAAGATCCTCTTGAATGGGACAGAGCACCCCACTCCAGGATTCTTGCCTGTAGAATCCCATGGACAGAGGAGCCTGGCAGGCTATGGCCCATAGCATTGCAAAGAGTAGGGCATGACTGAAGGGATTTAGCACACATGCACACATATCGTGTATTCACAAAAATACACACTTGAGAAGCCCTAGACCTGTCTCCCACTGAATGGACTTGGTACTCTGGTCAAAAATCAATTGGCCATAGATATGAGAATTTATTTCTGGGCTCTCAGCTTTATTCCATTGTTCTATATGTCTATCTTTATGCCAGTGCCACACTGTATTGACAACTATAGCTTTGTACATTAGGAAATTAGGAAACTAGGAAACTGAGTTCTTCAAGGTTGTTTTGGCTCTTGAGCGTCTTTTGAAATTCCGTATGAATTTTAGGATGGGCTTTTCCATTCCTAAAAAAAAGAACAAGAAATGCCATTGGAATTTTGAAAAGAATTACATCGAATCTGTATATCAGTTTTCCAATCTATGAACATGGGGTATTTTCCCATTTATTTAGGTTTTCTTTAATTTCTTTCAGCAACTGTTTTGTAATTCTAACCCAGGTAAGATAGTTCTTTGAGACAGTAGTCCACCATCTTCTCAGCCTGCTGGATTTCTAAATAAAGTTACTATTCTTCTCCCCAATACTTCTTCTCTTGATTTATTGGCCTGTCGTGTGGTAGTACAGCCTTGAACCTGGTAACATTTTCTTGCCTAATTGCTCTAGCTAGAACGTATAGTACAATGTGGAAAAGAAGTGGCAAAAATCAGCATCTTTGGTGTTTTCCCGATGTTGTTCAGTCACTAAGTCATGTCCAGCTATTTGTGACCCCCATGAACTGCAGCACTCCAGGATTCCCTGTCCTTCACTGTCTCCTGGAGTTTGCTCAAACTCATGTCCATTGAATCAGTGATGCCATCCAACCATCTCATCCTCTGATTTCCTTCTCCTGCCTTCAATCTTTTCCAACACCAGGGTCTTTTCCAACAAGTTGGCTCTTCGTATCAGGTGGCAAAAGTATTGGAACTTCAGCTTCAGCATCAGGCCTTTCAATGAATGCTCGAGGTTGATTTCCTTTAGGATTGACTGATTTTATCTCTTTGTTGGTCCATGGGACTCTCAAGAGTCTTCTCCAGCACCATAGTTTGAAACATCAGTTCTTCAAGGAAAATCTTTCAGTCTTTTTCACATTAGGTTTTTTAACATGGCCATTATCATGTTGAAGAATTTCCCTCATATTTCTATTTGTTGAGTGTTTTTATCTTGAAAAAAATATTGGATTTTGTCAAATAAATTTTCTGCATCAGTTCAGATGTAGATGGTCATTTCTCCCCTCATTCTATTAATGAGATATATAGAATTGATTAATTTTATATGTGAAACCAACCTTCCATTCTTGGGATAAATCCCACTTGGTAATGATTAAATTAATCCTTTTATACTCATAAGGGAATGTTGGTCTGAATTTGGCAATAAGGAGTTCATGATCTGAGCCACAGTCAGCTCCTGGTCTTGTTTTTGTTGACTGTATAGAGCTTCTCCATCTTTGGCTGCAAAGAATATAATCAATCTGATTTTAGTGTTGACCATCTGGTGATGTCCATGTGTAGAGTCTTCTCTTGTGTTGTTGGAAGAGGGTGTTTGCTACCAGGAGCTGACTGTGGCTCAGATCATGAACTCCTTATTGCCAAATTCAGACTTAAATTAAAGAAAGTAGGGAAAACAGCTAGACCATTCAGGTATGACCTAAATCAAATCCCTTATGATTATACAGTGGAAGTGAGAAATAGATTTTAGGGCCTAGATCTGATAGATAGAGTGCCTGATGAACTATGGAATGAGGTTCATGACATTGTACAGGAGACAGGGATCAAGACCATCCCCACGGAAAAGAAATGCAAAAAACCAAAATGGCTGTCTGGGGAAGCCTTACAAATAGCTGTGAAAAGAAGAGAGGCGAAAAGCAAAGGAGAAAAGGAAAGATATAAGCATCTGAATGCAGAGTTCCAAAGAATAGCAAGAAGAGATAAGAAAGCCTTCTTCAGCAATCAATGCAAAGAAATAGAGGAAAAGAACAGAATGGGAAAGACTAGAGATCTCTTCAAGAAAATGAGAGATACCAAGGGAACATTTCATGCAAAGATGGGCTCGATAAAGGACAAAAATGGTACGGACTTAACAGAAGCAGAAGATATTAAGAAGAGGTGGCAAGAATACACAGAAGAACTGTACAAAAAAGATCTTCACAACCCAGATAATCATGATGATGTGATCATTCACCTAGAGCCAGACATCGTGGAAAGTGAAGTCAAGTGGGCCTTAGAAAGCTTCACTATGAACAAAGCTAGTGGAGGTGATGGAATTCCAGTGGAGCTCTTTCAAATATGAAAGATGATGCTGTGAAAGTGCTGCACTCAATATGCCAGCACATTTGGAAAACTCAGCAGTGGCCACAGGACTGGAAAAGGTCAGTTTTCATTCCAATTCCAAAGAAAGGCAATGCAAAAGAATGCTCAGACTACAGCACAATTGCACTCATCTCACATGCTAGTAAAGTAATGCTCAAAATTCTCCAAGCCAGGCTTCAGCAATATGTGAACCATGAACTCCCTGATGTTCAAGCTGGTTTTAGAAAAGGCAGAGGAACCAGAGATCAAATTGCCAACATCTGCTGGATCATGGAAAAAGCAAGAGAGTTCCAGAAAAACATCTACTTCTGCTTTATTGACTATGCCAAAGCCTTTGACTGTTGTGGATCACAATATACTGTGGAAAATCCTGAAAGAGATGGGAATACCAGACCACCTGACCTGCCTCTCGAGAAATCTGTATGCAGGTCAGGAAGCAGCAGTTAGAACTGGACATGGAATACCAGACTGGTTGCAAATAGGAAAAGGAGTACATCAAGGCTGTATATTGTCACCCTGCTTATTTAACTTCTATGCAGAGTACATCATGAGAAACGCTGGACTGGAAGAAACACAAGCTGGAATCAAGATTGCCAGGAGAAATATCAATAACCTCAGATATGCAGATGACACCACTCTTATGGCAGAAAGTGAAGGGGAGCTAAAAAGCTTCTTGATGAAAGTGAAAGAGGAGAGCGAAAAAGTTGGTTTAAAGCTCAACATTCAGAAAACGAAGATCATGGCATCCGGTCCCATCACTTCATGGGAAATAGATGGGGAAACAGTGGAAACAGTGTCAGACTTTATTTTGGGGGGCTCAAAAATCACTGCAGATGGTGATTGTAGCCATGAAGTTAAAAGACTCTTACTCCTTGGAAGAAAAGTTAGATAGTATATTTAAAAGCAGAGACATTACTTTGCCGACTAAGGTCCGTCTAGTCAAGGCTATGGTTTTTCCACTAGTCATGTATGGATGTGAGAGTTGGACTGTGAAGAAGGCTGAGTGCTGAAGAATTGATGCTTTTGAACTGTGGTGTTGGAGAAGACTCTTGAGAGTCCCTTGGACTGCAAGGAGATCCAACCAGTCCATTCTGAAGGAGATCAACCCTGGGATTTCTTTGGAAGGAATGATGCTGAAGCTGAAGCTCCAGTACTTTGGCCACCTCATGCAAAGAGTTGACTCATTGGAAAAGACTGTGATGCTGGGAGGGATTGGGGGCAGGAGGAGAAGGGGACGATGGAGGATGTGATGGCTGGATGGCGTCACGGACACGATGGACATGAGTCTGAGTGAACTCCGGGAGTTGGTGATGGACAGGGAAGCCTGGTGTGCTGCGATTCATGGGGTCGCAAAGAGTTGGACACGACTGAGCGACTGAACTGAACTGAATGTTGGCCTGTAGTTTTCTTGTGGTGTCATTTGCTTTGTTCTTAGGGTTATAGTAAAGGAGATTTGAACAACACAGTTAACAAGTTTGACTTAAAAAATATATGCTGTGAGCCTGCATGTGTATATATGTGTGTTTGTATTTGTCTGTGAAGAGAGAAAGAATATTTTGTATACACAACTAAACAACATTAATATTTTAATTACCCAGAGAACATAAACATAGAGATTTCTATAATCCCTCAAAGTCTCTTACCACAATGTATTAATAGCTGCTGCTGCTGCTAAATTGCTTCAGTCATGTCTGACTCTGTGCGACCCCATAGATGGCAGCCCACCAGGCTCCTCTGTCCCTGGGACTCTCCAGGTAAGAATACTTGAGTGGGTTGCCATTTCCTTCTCCAGTATTAATAGCAAATGGTTTTTTTAAAAAAATCACTTGAATTTCTAAAACCATCTTTCCAGATAATTCGGTTCAAAGGAGAAATAAAAATCTGTTCATTAAATAATAACAACGACAGCCCTACTTTGTACATTAGCAAAACCTTTCTCTGAGGAAAATTTACATTACTAAGTAGCTTTTATTAGAATGCAAAAAAGAAAAGAAATGAATGAAATGAGTTCATTGAGTTAAGGAGCTGTGTTTGCAAACAACATAAATCAACTTGGACAAAATAAAACAGAAAAAAATTTGGTCCAATTCAGCACTGAAAGAAAAAGCTAAAAAATGAGCCCTGAAGAATTGATGCTTTTGAGCTGTGGTGTTGGAGAAGACCGTTGAGAGTCCCTTGGACTACAAGGAGATCCAACCAGTCCATTCTGGAGATTAGCCCTGGGATTTCTTTGGAAGGAATGATGTTAAAGCTGAAATTCCAGTACTTTGGCCACGTCATGAGAAGAGTTGACTCATTGGAAAAGACTTTGATGCTGGGAGGGATTGGGGGCAGGAGGAGAAGGGGATGACTGAGGATGAGATGGCTGGATGGCATCATGGACTGGATGGACTTGAGTCTGAGTGAACTCCTGGAGTTGGTGATGGACAGGGAGGCCTGGCGTGCTGCGATTCACGGGGTCGCAAAGAGTCGGACACGACTGAGGGACTGAACTGAACTGAACTGAATAAAGGGCAGAAATTGCAAGTGGCTCTGGGGTTGCTTTCTGAACCAGGAAACAGAAAGCAGTGAATCAGTACAGGATGAATCAATTACTAGATGAATCAGCTACAGCTGCTTCAAGTCTTATGATTTTGCTTAAGATTTAGTTGCCATGGAAAAAGCATAAAATTAGCCTAGGTCAGGTTTCATGTCTATTTCTTAATCTAGAAAAGTTCAGTGTGTCTTCACTGATGGTTTCACCAAGTAGTATCTAATGGGGACATTACTTCCTCAAGAAAAATTGGAATGGTGCTATCAGAGGAAGGGGCAATGAATATGGTATGGCAAAAAAACAAATTGTCCATTATGCACCATTTGATGCTAGATTTTTGCTAGGATGTTCACTACAGCATTTATTTATAGTACCATAAAGCTACTTATCTTTATGGTAAAAAGCATTTATCTTACCATAAAGTTATGAGATCTCAATATTAACTGAACTGATAAATATAGAGTATTTAAGACCATCTATGATATAGCCATTATAACTATATTTTGGACAAATATGTAAAGAATAGAAAAAACTTACTATGGATAAGTAGAATAAAATCTGTTCAGAGTCAATGAATTAAATTTAGTTAAAGCATTTTATTTATGCATGTAACCAACTCCTGAGAAAAATATGAAATATGTGTGTGTATATCCATAAACTAACATCTGAACCTGTAAAGATAACCTTATTTGGGAAAAAGGTCTTTGTAGATGTAAACATAATAACATGAAAGACCTTGAGATCATCTTGGAGTATCCTCATGACTTAGATCTAATGACCAGGGTCCTTAAGAGAGACAGAAGACAAGACACAGACAGAAAGAAGACATGGCCAAGTGAAGGCAGAGTTTAGAGTAATGCGACCAGAGCGAAAGAATTACTGGAGTCACCAGAGGCTGGAAGAAGCAAGAAACTGTTCTCTTCACCCTTGAAAGGAGTGCAGCCCTGCTAAAGACAGAAAGAAAAAATACACTGGGATCTGATTCTGGGATCTTACTCAAGACCATAGCCCAGGAATGTAGCCTTTCAGGGTCCTGAGGAATTGTTTCTAAGAGGGAAGGGAGGAACAGGATATTTAGGAGTTTTTACTTAAAAAGAATGCATTTGGATGTCAAAATATTACTGCTAATCACAAAATAATCTTAATGATTTTAGTGCTTTTTATGCAAAAGAAGATGCAAGAGTCTGAGCATATTGAAATTATGCTTTTGATATGCATTTTAAGATGCATATCTTGATAGTTAACTACCACGGACCAGTATCCTGTTTTTTTCTCAATCCTGGATTTCCCTCAGGGTGTCTGCCGTGGCTGATGACTGGATGACTGACAGCTTGATAGTGGACAATAGTCCCTGTTTATTAAAATGTCAGGCAATGTTTTATGTCCACAATGGCTTGTCTTGGTCATAAATTCAACCAAGGATTGGGGAGCTTTTAATGCCCAATTTGTCCCACAGTGCTAGAAAGACTCACTCCTAGATCAGGAGAGGATTCTGTTCCTAATCCACTTAATGTGTTAATTTTTGGATTAGACCCTGTTAATAATCTAAAATTCTCTGGATTACTTGTTCTAGTCTACTGTGATCCAGGAAATGTTTTCCTTTATTGCTTCTTCCCATGGCTAAAGTTGCTTAATAATATTATAATTATTCTACGTAGAGTTATATATCTGATCAATTGTCTCAAGATATTTAGACATCATCAATTTTGTCAGAGGCTTAGTTACATACTGGGCAAAGCAAGAGACAGCAATCTTAGAAAATAGACGAGATATAAGTAATACAGCTAGCAATATTAATAAAGTCATATATAACACAGAGAGATACAAGGCATAAATAATTGGAAAACAATGAGGGAACAAATTAAAACAAGGGTTAGTTTAAATAGTTGTAATCTGGTTGCAATAAGCCATCAATTCCACAGGGGAACCAACTGGAAAAACCAAATTCTGGAGGGATCAGGTATTGAGAAAAAAGAGAAATGTTTCATCTTTGTTTATAAATGTATGTTTTATCAGCTGGTTAAGCCATGGTTAGCATAGGAGGAAATGGTTTTGGAAAACAAACGTTTGTTGTTGTTTAGTCACTTGGTCATGTCCGACTCTTTGCCACCCCGCGGCCTGCAGCACACCAGGCTTCCTTATCCCTCACCATCTCCCAGAGTTTGCTCAAACTCATGTCCATTGAGTCAGTGATGCCATTCAACCATCTCATCCTCTGTCATCCCTTTCTCTTCCTGCCTTTAAGCTTTCCTAGCATCACGGTCTTTTAAACAAACCTTAAATACCAGTATATTTCAGAAACAAGTCATAAAATTATAAATCATCTTTATCAGTTCATTTAGTCCCATGTAGTTAATTTCTGTTGCTCAGGCAAGTCATCAGACTTCCCATTAGAATACTGTAATTTCTTACCCAGCTCAGTGCTGTGCTTAGTCCCTCAGTCACGTCTGACTCTTTGTGACCGCATGGACTAGTCCACCAGGCACCTATGTCCATGGGGATTCTCCAGGCAAGAATACTGAAGTGGGTTGCCATTTCCTTCTCCAGGGGATCTTCCTGACCCAGGGATTGAACTGGGGTCTCCTGCATTGCAGGCAGATTCTTTACCAACTGAGCTATGAGGGAAGCCCACCCAGGTCAGTGATATGACCTAAAAGTCAGAAACTTGTATTTGTCAAAAAGTCCTTTTTATGAACTTTCTTGAAGGTCTTCATTTTATGAAAGCATCAGAGTAAAACAACGACTGATTATCAGTGACAAAAGACTTAAAATGGCCCAGATAAAGATGTGACTACAAAGCAATTGACAAGAAACTTGGTTATTTCTGTGGCATAACTTTTAAAGATGATAACTAGAATTATGAATATGTGTAATTATTATTACACTAGGACATAACAGATTTTTAAGGAACTCCATGTAAATTTTGGAATATCTACCCACACAGTATAACCTAAGATGATTTTATCACCACTTCTTTGACAATGTTTCCCATGTAATTTAACATACCAAATAAATCTGCAGAAAGTATTTTGATAGACATATTACCCCCAAACATAATTATTTCTAAAGAGTTCACCTAAAAACTATCTAATTTATCTCTATTTTGTAACTTATGAAAATATCATCATAAGTTATTTATTTATTTGTTTTTGTTAACAAACTTCAACAGAAATAGCATGAACTTACTGACCTTCCATAAACCTAGGTAAAATAAAAGACATGTTTCTATTGATTAAGCCAACAAGCTTAAGCCAGATTTAATACTTATATTTAATACTCAATATTTCCTAGATCATGAGAACCTGAAACTCATTCTGGCTTTTTTTCTTTATATTTCAGTCTGTTTAGTTGAGTTCCTCAGTCATGTCTGACTCATTGCGATTCCATGAACCGCAGCACGCCAGGCCTCCCTGTCCGTTACCAACTCCCAGAGTTTACCCAACTCATGTCCATCAAGTCAGTGATGCCATCCAGCCATCTCATCCTCTGTCATCCCCTGCTCCTCCTGCCCCCAATCCCTCCCAGCATCAGAGTCTTTTCCAATGAGTCAACTCTTCACATCATGTGGCCCAAGTATTGGAGTTTCAGCTTCAGCATCAGTCCTTCCAATGAACACCCAGGACTGATCTCCTTTAGAATGGACTGGTTGGATCTCCTTGCAGTCCAAGGGACTCTCAAGAGTCTTCTCCAACACCACAGTTCAAAAGCATCAATACTTCAGTGTTCAACTTTCTGCACAGTCCAATTCTCACATCCATACATGACCACCGGAAAAACCGTAGCCTTGACTAGATGGACCTTTGTTGGCAAAGTAATGTCTCTGCTTTTTAATATGCTATCTAGGTTGGTCATAACTTTCCTGCCAAGGAGTAAGGATCTTTTAATTTCATGGCTACAATCACCATCTGCAGTGATTTTGGAGCCCAGAAAAATAAAGCCTGACACTGTTTCCACTGTTTCCCCATCTATTTCCCATGAAGTGATGGGATGAGATACCATGATCTTCATTTTCTGAATGTTGAGCTTTAAACCAACTTTTTCACTCTCCTCTTTCATCAAGAGGCTTTTTAGTTCCTCTTCACTTTCTGCCATAAGGGTGGTATCATCTGCATATCTGAGGTTATTGATATTTCTCCCAGCAGTCTTGATTCCAGCTTGTGTTTCTTCCAGTCCAGCGTTTCTCATGATGTACTCTGCATAGAAGTTAAATAAGCAGGGTGACAATATACAGCCTTGATGTACTCCTTTTCCTATTTGGCACCAGCCTATAGTTCAATGTTCAGTTCTAACTGTTACTTCCTGACCTGCATACAGATTTCTCAAGAGGCGGGTCAGGTGGTCTGGTATTTCCATCTATTCCAGAATTTTCCATTGTTTATTGTGATCCACAACAGTCAAAGGCTTTGGCATAGTCAATAAAGCAGAAATAGATCTTTTTCTGGAACTCTCTTGCTCTTTTGATAATCCAGTGGATGTTGGCAGTTTGATCTCTGGTCCTCTGCCTTTTCTAAAACTTGCTTGAGCATCTGGAAGTTCACAGTTCACATATTGCTGAAGCCTGGCTTGGAGAATTTTGAGCATTACTTTAC
>SJYQ01004270.1:25548-52652 GCA_006410935.1 Redunca redunca
GGCCAAAGTACTGGAGTTTCAGCTTTAGTATCATTCCTTCCAAAGAAATCCCAGGATTGATCTTCAGAATGGACTGGTTGGATCTCCTTGTAGTCCAAGGAACTCTCAAGAGTCTTCTCCAACACCACAGTTCAAAAGCATCAATTCTGCACTCAGCCTTCTTCACAGTCCAACTCTCACATCCATACATGACCACAGGAAAAACCATAGCCTTGACTAGACTGACCTTAGTCAGCAAGGTAATGTTTCTGCTCTTGAATATACTGTCTAGGTTGGTCATAACTTTTCTTCCAAGGAGTAAGCGTCTTTTCATTTCATGGCTGCAATCACCATCTGCAGTGATTTTGGAGCCCCCCAAAATAAAGTCTGACACTGTTTCCACTGTTTCCCCATCTATTTTCCATGAAGTGGTAAATATGGGTATAACTAAATCACTTTGCTGTACTGCAGAAATTAACACTTGAGTGTAAATCAACTATGCATGCATACTAAGTCACTTCAGTTGTGTCCGACTCTGTGACCCTATGGACCATGGTCTTCCAGGCTCCTCTGTCCATGGGATTCTCCAGGCAAGAATCTTGGAATGGATTGTCATGTCCCCCTCAAGGGGATTTTCCCAACCCAGGGATCAAATCCCTGTCTCTTGCCTCTCCTACCAGCACCACCTGGGAAGCCCCAAATCAACTACTTCAATATGATAATTTTTTAAAAGAAGAGCTCTATGTCCTAGAACTTTAGGGTTCAATATATCACGCATTGAAAAATTTGCTCCCTTCATTAATCACAGCCTTGTCATGATGAAGGGGCTTAGCTTGTGTAATTCAGTGAAGCTCTGAGCCACACCATGAAGGGCCATCCAAGACAGACAGGTCACAGGGAAGAGTTCTGACAAAACAATGCCCACTGGAGAAAGAAATGAAAACCCACTCCAGTATTCTTGCCTGGAGAGCCTCATGGATAGTATGAAAAGGCAAAAAGGTATGACACATGTCGGAAGGTGTCCAATATGCAACTGGGGAAGAGCTGAATATGATTACTAATAGCTCCAGTAAGAATGAAGTGGCTGGACCAAAGCAGAAACAGTACTAGGCTGTGAATGTGTCTGGCAGTGAAAGTGAAGTCTGATGCTGCAAAGAACAATATTGCATAGGAACCTGGAATGTTAGATCCATGAATCAAGGTATATTAAATGTGGGCATGCAGGAGACAGCAAGATTAAACATCAATATCCTAGGCATCAATGAACTAAAATGGATAGGAATAGGTGAATTTAATTTAGATGACAATTATATCTGGGCAAGAATGCCTTTTAAGAAATGGAGTAGCCCTCGTCATCAACAAGAGTCTGAAATGCAGTACTTGGGTATAATCTCAAAAACAATAGAATGATATCAGTTTGTTTCCAAGGCAAACCATTCATCATCACAGTAATCCAAGTCTATGCCCCAATCACTTTGCCAAAAAAGCTGAAGTTGAATGGTTCTGTGAAGACATATAAGACCTTTAGAATTAACTCCAAAAATATATGTACTTTTCATCATAGGGGATTGGAATGCAAAAGTAAGAAGTCAAGAGATACAGGAGGTAACAGGCAAGTTTGCCTTTGGAGTACAAAGTGAAGTAAGGCAAAGGCTAACAGAGTTTTGTCATGAGACCATGCTGGTCATAATAAACACCTTTTTACAACTGAAGAGACGACTCTACACATGGACATCGCCAGATGGTCAGTATTGAAATCAGATTGATTATATTCTTTGCAGCCAAAGATGGAGAAGCTCTATACAGTCAGCAAAAACAAGACCAGGAGCTGACTGTGGCTCAGATCATGAACTCTTTATTGCAAAGTTCTGACTTAAATTGAAGAACACATGGGAAACCATTAGGCCATTCAGATATGATCTATCAAATCCCTTATAATTTATACAGTGGAGATGACAGATTCAAGAGATTAGATCTGAGAGAGAGAATGTCTGAAGAACTATGGACAGAGGTTCATAACATTGTACAGAGGCAGAGTGACCAATACTATCCCAAAGAAAAAGAACTGCAAGAAGGCAAAGTGGTTGTCAGAGGAGGCTTTACAAATAGCTGAGGAAAGAAGAAAAGCAAAAGGCAAAGGAGAAAGGGAAAGAAACAGCAAACTGAATGTAGAGTTTCAGAGAATAGCAGGGAGATATAGGAAGGCCTTCCTAAATGAACAGTGCAAACAAATAGAGGAAAACAATAGAATGGGAAAGACTACAGATCTCTTCAAGAAAATTGGAGATACGAGGGGAACATTTTTATGCAAGGATGGGCACCATAAAGGATAGAAATGGTAAGACATAATGGAACCAAAAGAAATGAAGAAGAGGTAGCAAGAATACACAGAACTATATTTTTTTGGAGTTAATTCTAGGAGGTCTTATATGTCTTCACAGAACCATTCAACTTCAGCTTTTTTGGCAAAGTGATTGGGGCATAGACTTGGATTACTGTGATGCTGAATGGTTTGCCTTGGAAATTAACCGATATCATTCTATTGTTTTTAGATGTCATCTAAGAAAAGTTGTAATAACCAGGATAACCACAGTGCTGTGGTCACTCCCCTAGAGCCAGATATCCTGGAGTGTGAAGTCAAGTGGGCCTTAGGAAGCATTACTACAAGCAAAGCTAGTGGAGGTAATAGAATTCCAGCTGTGCTATTTCAAATCCTAAAATAGGGTACTGTTAAACTGCTGCATTCAATATGTCAGCAAATTTGGAAAATCCAGCAGTGGCCACAGGACTGGAAAAGGTCAGTTTTCATTCTAACTGCAAAGAAAGGCAATGCCAAAAAATGTTCAGACTACCATACAATTGGGCTCATTTCACATGCTAGCAAGGTAATGCTCAAAATCCTTCTGCTGGGCTTCAGCAGTATGTCAATCAGCTTCCAGATGTGAAGCTGGGTTTTGAAGAGACAGAGAAACCAGAGATCAAACTGCAAACATTGGTTGGATCACACAGAAAGCAAGGGAATTCCAAAAAAAATCTACTTCTGTTTCATTGAATATGCTAAAACCTTCGTGTAGATCACAGCAAACTGGAAAATTCTTGAAGAGATGGGAATACAAGATGACCTTACTTGCCTCCTGAGAAACCTGTATGCAGGTCAGGAAGCAGCAATTAGAACTGGACATGGAACTACTGACTAGCTCCAAATTGGAAAAGGAGTACAACAAGGCTCTTGTCACCCTGCTTATTTAACTTATATGTAGGGTACATCATGCGAAATGCTGGGCTGGATGAATCACAAGCTGGAAAAACATCAACAACTTCATATATGTAGATGATACCACTTTAACGGCAGAAAGTGAAGAGGAACAAAACAGCCTCTTGATGAGGATGAAAAAGGGAGTGAAAAAGCAGTTTAAAACTCAATATTAAAAAAAAACTAACATCATAGCATCTGGTCCCATCACTTCATGGCAAATGTGGAAAAAGTGGAAGCAGTGACAGATTTTATTTTCTTTGGCTCCAAAATCACTGCAGACGGTGACTGCAGCCATGAAATTAGAAGACGCTTGCTATGACAAAACTAGACAATGCATTAAAAAGCAGAGACATCACTTTGCTGACAAAGGTCTGTATAGTCAAAGCTATGTTTTTTTCCCCAGTAGTCACGTATGAATGTGAGAGTTGGACTGTAAAGAAGGCTGAGCACCCAAGAACTGATGCTTTCAAATTGTGGTGCTAGAGAAGACTTTTGAGAGTCCCTTGGACAATAAGGAGATCAAACCAGTCAATCATATAGGAAATCAACCCTGAATATTCATTGGAAGGACTGATGCTGAAGCTGAAGCTCCAATACTCTGGCCACCTGATGTGAAGAACCAACTCATTGGAAAAGACCTGATGCCAGGAAAGATTGATGGTAGGTGAAGAAGGGGTCGACAGAGAATGAGATGTTTGGATGGCATCACCAAATGAATGGACATGAGTTTCAGCACACTCTGGAAATTAGTGGAGGACACAGGAGCCTGGCATGTTACAGACAGTCCATGGAGTCGCAGAGAGTGGGACCCGACTTAGCAACTGAGTAACAACAATAAAAATTTGCACAAGGCATTCAACAAAGTTCCTCTTTCTAAGGGTACAAGTTAGATCCACGGGGGGGGGATAATCTCTCTTATTGTTTGTATTAGTCCCTGAGTATTAGCTCCCAGTTTTAACATCATTATGTGTGGACTAAGGTAACCCTACTGATTTTCTTTAGTACATTTAATTAATATTGTCTAAGAGGCAGTTCTATACGCCCTGTCTTATAATACAAGGCAGGGGAAGCATTCCCCAGTGAGACATAATGTTTATCCCATAATATATTAAGGTAAAAGAGATGTAATTATCTTATATAAAGCCCAGTTTAATAAACCGATTTTTATGAAATTTCATCTCATCTGTATTAGCTTTTATACCTATAACTTTAGTTTCTATTAGAATCCCATCAGTAAGCCTTAGGCTTACAAAATCCCCCAAAAGCCCTTTTTTTTTTTTTTTTTAAATCCCTTGGCCATTTTATCTATTTTTATAAAGGCTTTGGGGTCCCCAGTGAGAGGTAGAGCTGAGGGACTCAAGCCTTTTTGTTAATCTCTTAACTTGATTAATTGGTCAGGTATTCCAATGTAATTTCACAAGCAATTTCACAAACAATTTTTCACTGTAATTTTATTTCAGTCTTTTAAACATATATATTTTCAATATACATATATTGAACAGGGGTAAATAGAGTGGGACTTGTTTGGGGCCCTTTAATGTTGGGATCGATGAAGGTCCCTTAGGCCCATCTAATCTCTGGTAGTAGTGTATCAAAACCTTTTGTTTTAATTCCATCAGCATCCACTTTATTTTTCCCATTTCTTAATAAACATCTGAAAATCTCTGTCCTATTGGGATGAGTTCCTTTAAAATTTCCATCTTCTTGGAAAGAAATCTCTATTTTCCCTCAGCTTCTTCTTATATCCTTATTAATCAATCTAATTAACACTTAAAATATATATATATATTATTGAAATATAGTTGACTTAATGTTTCAGGTGCACAGCAAGGTGATTCAATTATACATATATACATATATTATTTTCAGATTATTTTCCATTATAAGTTATTAGAAGATATTGACTATAGTTCGCTGTGCCATACAGTAAACCTTTGTTGCTTGATGATTATGTATCTTTTTAAATTAGAAATCTAGCATTCTAGTCACACTTAGCTAAACAAGTGGCATCAAAATGTCACAAATTCTTACAGTAGGTCAAATTTCATAAGTTTTCTAAAGTATATATATTATACATACTATATACTTATATACATACGTATACAAAAGTTTTTCTACAATGCTTGATAAAGGCTTGAGAAAGAACATCAAAGAAAAAAAAAAGGAAGATCTGGAGAAGTTGGAAAACAAGTGAAATGAAATGGGAGCACTGAATATGAAATAGAAAAAGTGAAACAAACTGGATGAAAGTAAAAGATCAGCATATAGTCCAGTTGTTTTTAAACATTGCTGCTCATTAGAAACACATCAGGAGCTTTGGAGAAAAGAAGCATTACCTTAAAAAAGTTTCAAGATAATTTTGATATGCATATGGATTTTAAAAAGTGATTACAGGTTTTTGTATTAAATGGCAGTTTGGGTGATATAAAATTCTATTATTTTCTATTGACCAATCATGATAAAATGGTGTTGAATGAGTAATAGTTACATAATCACAATAGTAAAAGATGTTTATCAATTTTCACAATCAATTGCCAGACAAAATTAAAAGCTAATTATATTTGCAAGGCATAATGGAAGCATAATTAACCTAACAATATAAAATAATTACATACAATTTGGGGGGTTAAGTAGAGTGATGTGGTAAGTGAAGTGCACACATACACATGTTTTCATCTGCCCAGCCAGTCTATGTCTTCTGGTCAGTGCATTTAATCCATTTACATTTAAGGTAATTATCTATATGTGTGATCCTATTGCCTTTTCTTATTTGTTTTGGGTTTATTTTCTATAGGTAAGTCTTTTCCTCCTCTTGTTTCCTGCCTAGAGAAGTTCCTTTAGGATTTGTAAAGCTGGTTTGGTGGTACTGAATTTCTTTCTTTCTTTCTTTCTTTTTGATACTGAATTCTTTTAACTTTTGCTTTGTCTAGAAATCTTTTGATCTCTCCATCAAATATGAATCAGTCTTGTTGGGTAGAGCATTCTTGGTTGTAGGTTCTTCCCTTTCATCACTTTAAATATATCATACCATTCCGTTCTGGCTTGTAGAGGTTCTGTTGAGAAATCAGCTGATAATCTTATGGGATTCCCTTGTATGTTATTTGTCTGATCGAAGGGCCTCAGCCTGAGCTGAGGATTGAAGGCTGATCACCTCTGCTTGGCAAAGAACTTGAATTCTGGTTCTGTTCTGGTCTGGTTTGTGGTTTGAATTCTGGTTCTGTTCTGGTCTAGTCTGGTTTCTGGTAGGGCCAAGTTCCCGTTCTCCCTTCCCTGGAGGCCCAGAGTGAAGTCCTGCAATGCCTGGGTGTCTGCAGGTGGCAGGAGGCCTTACAGACGTCTGTGACGTCTCTGGCTTCCTTCCCCCTCTTCTTTCAACCTGGCTTCCTTTCCTCCCTTTGAAATATTCGAAGACCTGAGATATTTCCATTTACTCTGTTGGTGCTTGGATCTGCAGCTCTGTGTCTTTGCAGGAGGTGTTCTGAGACTGCAATCTTGTATCGATTAGGATGCCTGGGCGTGTGTGTGTGTGTTCTGTGTTGTGATTCGTGATGGCCATTTTGCTTTGTGGGGCTGCCATTTTGTTTACACCTGCAGCCATTTTGGTAGAACTTGATTTTCCTTCCCTGTGCCTTGAGACCAGGGCTCCTGGGATCACTTATCTATAACCATTCCTAATTCCTGAGACTGAGGGAAAAACAGGACTTCGATCTGAAGTTCTGTGACTCCATAGGAGGTTTTCTGAGAGATTATAATGTATTTAAGGGAGTATCTGATTAGGACAACTGGGTCTGTGTGTGTTTCATACTTTGTATTCTGGGTTGTGGTTTGTGATGGTTAATTTGCTTTGTGTGGCTGCCATTTTGTTTAGACCTCAGTGAAAGTTGGTTTAGGTACAAAGCTTAAAAACTAGTTCCCAAACTGGCTCTTTTTGCATATACAGTTAGTAAAAGCCAGCTTGATCAAATGGCTTTTTAGAATTCTGACCCTGACTTCAGAAAGTCAAGTAAAACTTGATTTTCTCTCCCTATGCCTTGAGACCAGGGCTCTCAGGAGCACTAATCTAGACCATCTTTAATTCCTGAGACTGAGGGAAAATAAGAAGAAGCCTTTAAATTTTTATTTATCCCAATTGTTATTTATAAACTAGTGAATTTTATATTGTGATATCCATTCATGACTAAGTTGTGATCTTGCATTTATCTGTCTGGGTATGTGTATGTCTTAGTACGTGTCTTTGTTTTTGGATAATATTGTTGAGATTAATTTATAAATAAGCTCTAATCTCATTAGGTTAAAGAAAATTCAGTTCAGTTCAGTTCAGTCGCTCAGTCGTGTCCAACTCTGCGACCCCATGAATCGCAGCACACCAGGCCTCCCTGTCCATCACCAACTCCCAGAGTTCACCCAAACTCATGTCCATCGAGTCCGTGATGCCATCCAGCCATCTCATCCTCTGTCGTCCCCTTCTCCTCCTGCCCCCAATCCCTCCCAGCGTCAGAGTCTTTTCCAACGAGTCAACTCTTTGCACGAGGTGGCCAAAGTATTGGAGTTTCAGCTTTAGCATCAGTCCTTCCAAAGAACACCCAGGGCTGATCTCCTTTAGAATGGACTTGTGGGATCTCCTTGCAGTCCAAGGGACTCTCAAGAGTCTTCTCCAACACCACAGTTCAAAAGCATCAATTCTTCGGTGCTCAGCTTTCTTCACAGTCCAACTCTCACATCCATACATGACTACTGGAAAAACCATAGCCTTGACTAGATGGACTTTTGTTGGCAAAGCAATGTCTCTGCTTTTGAATATGCTATCTAGGTTGGTCATAACTTTCCTTCCAAGGAGTAAGCATCTTTTAATTTCATGGCTGCAGTCACCATCTGCGGTGATTTTGGAGCCCAAAAAAATAAAGCCTGACACTATTTTCCCATCTATTTCCTATGAAGTGATGGGACTGGATGCCATGATCTTCATTTTCTGAATGTTGAGCTTTAAGCCAACTTTTTCACTCTCCTCTTTCACTTTCATCAAGAGGCTCTTTAGTTCCTCTTCACTTTCTGCCATAAGGGTGGTGTCATCTGCATATCTGAGGTTATTGATATTTCTCCCAGCAATCTTGATTCCAGCTTGTATTTCTTCCAGCCCAGTGTTTCTCATGATGTATTCTGCGTAGAAGTTAAATAAGCAGGGTGACAATATACAGCCTTGATGTACTCCTTTTCCTATTTGGAACCAGTCTGTTGTTCCATGTGCAGTTCTAACTGTTGCTTCCTGACCTGCATATAGGTTTCTTAAGAGGCAGGTCAGGTGGTCTGCTATTCCCATCTCTTGAAGAATTTTCCACAGTTTATTGTGATCCACACAGTCAAAGGCTTTGGCATAGTCAATAAAGCAGAAATAGATCTTTTTCTGGAACTCTTGCTTTTTCGATGATCGAGCGGATGTTGGCAATTTGATCTCTGGTTCCTCTGCCTTCTCTAAAACCTGCTTGAACATCTGGAATTTCATGGTTCACGTATTGCTGAAGCCTGACTTGGAGAATTTTGAGCATTACTTTGCTTACAAATCAAACAATTCTAAATACAAGAGAAATTATCCTAAATGAATTTCAGGTTCACATGAACTGTCAAATATTCAGTATCAAATGAATACCTGGTAGTACAGACATGTCTCTAGAACCATCAATAAATGTAGTACTTCAATTGTACATAGGTTTGCTAGAGGTCAAATAAGACCATAGTTTATCTGTTACAAATTTGCCAACAAGAAAAGGAACTTGATGTGGAAAAAAATTAAGGGGATGTTTTCAGTAAAAGAAGTTGTGAGAAATGAAAAAGTAATGAAAGGAGTGAGTTATGCATGATCAGGATTTTCAAAGACTGGATTTCATTTAGTTTGGTAAACGGATTTTGTTAGGAATGACACAACCATAGGAAAACTGGTTAGAACCAACTAGGTCCAAGACGGCCAACTTTCACTAGACTTTGAGCCTCTGTATATACACCCATTGTAGCATATCAGCAAGCTAAGTGACATGCCCACCCACATTGGCTGAATCTGACAGTGTCCTAAACCCTTTTAATTTTTTGGACAAAATTTCCTAAATCAAATTCTTTTGAAGTTCTTTTGATCTCTAGCTAACTTTGGGATGCTTAAAAGGGCCCCTGAAACATCCCAAAGAGAGCTATTAAGCTAACTGTGTTTATTTGGTTGGTTAAATTACATGGGAAATATTATCAAATGAGTGATACATCCTCTCAGGTTATATTGTATGTTAAATATTTTAACACAGTTATTCTAGAGGTTATATGGAGTTCTTAAAAATCTGATATATCCTGGTAAAATGTTATGAGTCATAATTCTTTGAAGGACTGTCTCCAACCTGGATGGAGAGACCCTTGTCAGGGCCTCTGCACTGGACTGGCCTATAGAGAGGGTGGCTGACCACAAAATTACCTTAAAATGTCTCTCAAACAGAAAAGAAACTACACAAAGATGATATCAGAGACAGACAGCTTGCCCAAAATCCTGGATGTGACTCTTATGATCATTTATAATGTTTTCTTGCCTTTTGCACCTTTGCATACAAATCAAGTGTATTTCTATCATAGGCATGATCCTATGCTAGTTTTAGAAATCAATCCAGTTGTTGGGTGTGTGGCCAATTACCTGTGTCTAGTTCTGGGTTACCTTGGGGGAATTTCCCCACTTCAAGGCTCTAATTAGGGCTTCCCAAGTGGTGCTAGTGATAAAGAATCTATCTGCAATGCAGGAGAAATAACAGATATGGGTTCAGTCCCTGGGTCAAGAAGATCCCCTGGAGGAGGACATGGCAACCCACTCCAGTATTCTTGCCTGGAGAATCCCATGGACAGAGGAGCCTGGCAGGCTACTGTCCTTGGAGTTGCAGAGTTGCACACGACTGAGCAACTAAGCACAGCAAGGCTCTAATTAGTTGGCCTGGAGGAAATTTACTTTAAAAGGAAAATTACAGTCATGTTCAGGTCACTATTGATATTACTAGATGGGAATCACCTCACTCGCCCAATTAATAAAATCAGCTCTGACCCTGACCATAAATATGAGTTTCTCTTGTGTTACTCAAGCTCAATCAGAGCAACAAGCTAAGTTTCAGCCAAGGAATAAAATCTCCCACAGTTACGGGATGGATTTATGTAGATAACACCAGGCTATGGTAATTGAAGTTGAAAGTCTCTTCTATGTTAGGAACAATTAAATCATACTAAGGATAATCAGTCTAGTAATACCACCAAACTGGGCTATACGCCTTATGGACAATGCTATTATATAATTTCTCTGAAAGATAATGATTGGTACAAAATAGCCATCCTGGGATATTACTGGGTGGCACCTAATGGAAGTTCTTGGCTTAATTGTTACTTATGACTTAATAATACTGCTAGCTATGTTATTTGTGTTTCATCTGCTTTACTAAATTGCTGTTTCTTATATTACCAAATGTGTGACTGAGCCTCTGATAAAATAATATATGGGTCCATATGAGATCAATGTTGATAATGGTGTAACTCTAGATATAGGAAGAAGCAACAAGAGGGAATATTTTCTTGGACCAAGAGGCTAATATAAACAGGTGGCCCAGAGAATTCTGGGTACTGTTTTATGGCCTCGTCCATAAAGTGGACATTGAGTGGCCTATCAGCAAAATCTCTGCCAGACCTGAGAATGAGCATTCTCAGCACCGTGGGATGAAATGATCATGAAATGCCCCCTCAAAATCATGGCCAAGTTTGTAACTATGAAGGGGACCTGCCAACTGGAAACAAGCACTTGCCATTTACCTCTACAGAGATTAAATCATGGCCACTGCAACTGCTGACCTTCAACACCCAGGACAGGAGTTCAGGGCAGAGATCAGGAATGAAGCACAAAGTAAAAAGGCCACTTAATTCTTGAAAATATCTCCTAGAAGGGCAAGACTCAGGCAGCAGAGGTGTTAATCTCTTCCTTCCTTCCATCTACAGGAGGACAGGGTTTTCAACAAAGGCACTTTAGCTTAATAGTCAGGCAAGAAGGACAGGATTATCTGAGGCAGGCCATTATGTATGAATATGATAACAGAAGCAGCAAAAAAACAAGGGTTAAAGTCAAAGAAGTGGATCTAGCATGGAAGAGTAAAATTGGACTCTTCTCTGTTACACTGGTTCCTGCCATCCCCATTTGTCGGGAAGCCAGAGTCGTATTTACAAGGAGGGGCTCTTTGCACCTTTCCAGTGCCCACAGCACGAGTGGAGGGGAGCCGAGGAAAACCCCACAGTAACGCACTAGCACTACTATATGATTTACAACATGGAGCAATGTGGTGAGTGCTTTTTATTCTCTAAATGCCAAGGTGGGGATTAAAGTTTCTTTTTTTGGTGGGGTATGGGGACAGCCAGGCAGTAAGAACACAGACCACCTTATTTTTAGAAACTGGGAAGTGGAAACATGTCCTCAGTATTCTAGGTGCCCAGTGTCCCAGATCACCCAACAAAAGAAAGTGGAAAGTGAAAGTCACTCCCTTGTGTTCTACCCTCGTAATCCCATGGACTGTACAGTCCATGGAATTCTCCAGGCCAGAATACTGGAGTGGGTAGCCTTTCCCTTCTCCAGGAGATCTTCCCAACCCAGGGGTCGATCCCAGGTCTCCTGCATTGAAGGCAGATTCTTTACCAGCTGAACCACAAGGGAAGCCCAAGAATACTGGAGTGGGTAGCCTATTCCTTCTCCGATGGATCTTCCCGGCCCAGAAATCGAACCAGGGTCTGCTTCATTGCAGGCAGATTCTTTACCAACTGAGCTATCAGGGAAGCCCAAAGAAGGCGTCATCTAACCGGGTGGATTCTAGGAAGAGTGTAGCTCTCAGCGGTGTGACAGGCAGGCAGAGGATCACTTGCAGAATCAGCATCCACCAAGCAGGGGTTTAAGCCCAGCCTGTCACACTGCCACCAGGTGGCACCAAAGTGCAACCACGCCTCATGCATTGGGATTTAGCGGCCTCAGACTGGACAGTCGGGAAAGCAGAATCAGATACTGAGGCAGGTCTCTTGAGAAAGGGTCTTTTCTGTCCTCTGTCCCCAATCCTCAGGGTTGAAACTTCCCTTAAGGGGATATGAACCTCTCCCACAAGTCCCCAGTTAGGGATGTGGGATCCAAAAGTGTATATCCTCTGGGAAGAAGAGGGAGGCCCCAAGTCCTGCATAACTGAGTCCAGAGAGCCTGGCAAGGTACCAAGATCATCAAAGGACTAGAGGGCCTGAGAATGCAAAGGTTTCACAAAAGTGGGTGGGAGAGAACTAGCAGAATAGAAGTGACCTTGAGCCCCGGGCCAGAAGCGCATGTACTAAAACTACGAAGTGTGGGAAACAGTCTGACATAGTCCTGCATAGTCTGTGGCACGTGACAGACCTGGAAGACGAAGTTGATTTACATCTCAAGGATGCCAAAGTTGGCAGGTGATGACCACAGAACATTCAGATGACTCTCCCTTAATGCTGCAAAAACTCCCCCTGACTTAGATGCAGCCTCCTGTAAGAAGATGGGAAGGGGAAAGTTATAATTCACTGGGAAAATCATGAGCAGGCAGAAATGGCTTACTTTATCTGAAAGTGAGTGATAATATTCATGTCTGGTTGTGGGTTTTGCTTTTCTTGGCCGTTAGGAGTAAAAAAAGTAACTCAAAATAGAGGAAACATTGTGTAACAGAAAAATAAAGCTACATTTTGTTTTATAAAACCTGAATATTCAGCCTATGAAATGCATATCAGTTATAAATATTAATAAAAATTGAATGCATATAATTCAATTAATACATTCCAAAAGCAGAAATTGTACAGATTGCATTCTGTGGCCGCAATGCAACCAATAAACATGCCAAAACAAAACAAAAAAACCCAATCACTTGCAAATCATAAAAGGGGGAAAGTATCCTAAACAGCACTAGAATCATAGAGAAATTAAGTGTACAATATAAGACTCTTTAGAGAAAGAATAAGTAAGAAAGCACAACATATTAAGCCTAAGATATATGGGCAAAGTTGTGTTTTTGTGACATGCTAGATCTGTTTCTTTGACTTGAATTATTCTAAGTTGTTGAGTCCAGAGACCCTCAGCATCCAATCCCAACACAAAAATACATTTTTTGATGTGTCCCATCACCACTGATGAACCCGTATTTTGGACCAAGGATTTTGATTAATTCTAATTGTGTGTCTGAAATTAAAGGAACTACTCTGATTTCCTGGCCACCTATACCAATCATTTGTAATAACTGACACCATATACAAGGACTCAGTGTCAAACAATCATTGTCTCTGTTAACCTCTTAGCATACAAGCCTAAAGAATGTTTGTAAGACTCTAAAGATACTGGCGTTATCCTTGTGCTACAAAAAGTATTATAAATATTTTTATAATAAAAAGTATTTTAAAGTGATTTTCTCCTATGCTTTTAAAAGTGTTTTTTCTCCATTCTTATTGTATGCATATAAAAAATAATGTGTATATCTGCCTGGGTCTTTTCAAAGCTAAGATCAGGAGCCCCAGCGCCACAGCACGTGACCTCATGTGGTCTGACAGCCATGAGGCGGCAGCAAAACCTAAGCTTTCTCGCTGACATGCAGTCCAGGCTGTCTTGCCTTATCCAGACACAGTAGCCCTCCTTGTCCTTATAATCCTTTGGTCTCTAGTCTGGTTTTCGAGCTTGCTTTTCATTATCTTGCTGTGCTGCTTCTCACAAGTGAGCAAACACAGTACTTGTTGTATAGTCACTAAGTCATGTCTGACTCTTTGGGATCCCATAGACTGCAGCACGCCAGGCTTCCCTGTCCTTCACTATCTCCCAGAGTTTACTCAAACTCATGTCCATCAAGTCGGTGATGCCATCCAACCATCTCATCCTCTGTCGTCTTCCTTCTCCTCTGGCCTTCTTTCTTTCCCAGCATCAAGGTCTTTTCCAATGAGTCAGCTCTCCACATCAGGGGGCCAAAGTACTGAAGCTTCAGCATCGGTCCTTCCAATAAATATTTAGGGTTGATTTCCTTTAGGATTGACTGGTTTGATCTTCTTGCTTTCCAAGAGACTCTCAAGAGTCTTCTCCAACACCACAGTTTGAAGCATCAGTTCTTCGGCTCTCAGCCTTCTTTATGGTCCCACTCTCAAAACTGTACATGACTACTGGAAAAACCAAAGCTTTGGGTATATGGATCTTTGCCAGCAAAGTGATGTCTCTGCTTTTTAATATATTATCCAGGTTTGTCATAGCTTTTCTTCCAAGGAGCAAGTGTCTTTTAATTTCATGGCTGCAGTCACTGTGTGCAGTGATTTTGAAGGCCAAGAAAATAAAGTCTGTCACTGTTTCCATAGTTTCCCCATCTATTTGCCATGTAGTGGTGGGACTGGATGCCATGATCTTTGTTTTTTGAATGTTGATTTTCAAGTCACTATTTTCACTCTCCTTTTTCACCTTTATCAAGAGGCTATTTAGTTGTCTTCACTTTCTGCCATTGCTGGGAAAAATATCCATAACCTCAGATATGCAGATGACACCATCCTTATGGCAGAAAGCTAAGAACTAAAGAGCCACTTGATGAAAGTAAAAGGGGAGAGTGAAAAAGTTGGCTTAAAACTCAACATTCAGAAAACTAAGATCATGGCATCCGGTCCCATCATTTCATGGCAAATAGATGGGAAAGCAATGGAAACAGTAACGGACCTTATTTTTTGGGGGGGTGCTCCAAAATCACTGCAGATGGTAGCTGCAGCCATGACATTAAAAGACGCTTTCTCCTTGGAAGAAAAGTTATGACCAACCTAGATAGCATATTAAAAAGCAGAGACGTTACTTCACCAACAAAGTTCCATCCAATCAAAGCTATGGTTTTTCCAGTAGTCATGTATGGATGTGAGAGTTAGACTATAAAGAAAGCTGAATGCTGAAGAATTTATACTTTTGAACTGTGGTGCTGGAGAAGACTCTTGAGAATCCCTTGGACTGTAAGGAGATCCAACCTGTCAATCCTAAAGGAAATCAGTCCTGAATATTCATTGGAAGGACTGATGCTGAAGCTGAAACCCAATACTTTGCCCATCTGATGCAAAGAACCAACCCTTTGGAAAAAACTCTGATGCTGGGAAAGATTGAAGGCAGAAGGAGAAGGAGACGACAGAGGATTAGATGGTTGGATGGCATTACCGACGTGATAGACATAAGTTTGAGTAGGCTCTGGGAGTTGGTGATGGACAGGAAAGCCTGGTGTGCTGCAGTCCATGGAGTCTGAACTGAACTGAACTTTCTGCCATTAGTGTGGTATCATCTGTGTATCTGAGGTTGTTGATATTTCTCCCAGCAATCTTGATTCCAGCTTGTGATTCATTAGGTTTGGCGTCGTGCATAATGTATTCTGCATATAAGTTAAAGAAACAAGGTGACAATATACAGCCTTTTGGCACTTCTTTCCCAATTTGGAACCAGTCCATTGTTCCATGTTTGGTTCTCACTGTTGCTTCTTGACCTGTATATAGGTTTTGCAACCACTGTTTGGTGGTCTGGTATTCCCATCTCTAAGAATTTTCCACAGTTTTTGTGATCCACACAGTCAAAGATTTTAGCATAACGAATGACACAGAAGTAGATGTTTTTCTGGAATTCCCTTCCTTTCCCCATGACCCAAAGAATGTTGGCAATTTGATTTCTGGTTCTTCTGCCTTTTCTAAATGCAGCTTGTCATTTGGAAGCTCTTGGTTCACATACTGTTGAAACCTATCTTGAAGGATTTAGAGCATTATCCTGTTAGCATGCCTGCAATTGTGTGGTAGTTTGAACATTCTTTGGCATTGCTCTTCTTTGTGATTTCAATAAAACTGACCTTTTCCAGTCCTGTGGCCATCCTGAGTTTTCCGCATTTGCTGGCATATTGAATGCGGCACTTTAACATCTTTCAGGATTTTAAATAACTCAGTTGGAATTCCATCACCTCCACTAGCTTTGTTTGTAGTAATGCTTTCTAAGGCCCATTTGACTTCACATTCCAGGATGTCTGGATTTAGATGAATGATCACACCATCATGGTTATCTGGGCCATTAAGATCATTTTGGAAAGTTATTCCATGTATTCTTGCCATCTCTTCTTAATCTCCTCAGCTTATGTTAGGTCCTTGCTATTTATACCCTTTATTTTGACCATCTTTGCATGAAATGTTCTTTTGGTATCTCTAATTTTCTTGAGGAGATCTCTAGTCTTTCCCGTTCTATTTTTTCCTCTATTAATTTGCATTGTTCACTTAAGAGGGCTTTCTTGTCTCTCTTTGCTATTCTTTGGAACTCTGCATTTAGTTGAGTATATCTTTCCCTATCTCCTTTGCCTTTCGCTTATCTTATCTCCACAGCTATTTGTAAGGCCTCTCAGACAACCATTTTGCCTTCTTGCATTTCTTTTTCTTTGGCATGGTTTTGGTTACCGCCTCCCGTACAGTGTTATAAACCTCCACCCATAGCTCTTCAGGCATTCTGTCTATCAGATTTAATCCCTTGAATCTATTTGTCCTTCTGCTGTATAATCATAAGGTATTTGATGTAGGTCATACCTGAATGGCCTAGTAGTGTTCCCTACTTTCTTCAATTTAAGCCTCAATTTTGCAATAAGGAGCTCATGATCTGAGCCATAGTCAGCTCCTGGTCTTGTTTTTGCTCATTGTATAGAGCTTCTCCATCTTTGGCTACAAAGAATTAATCAACCTGATTTCAGTATTGACCATCTGGTGATGTTCGTCTATAGAGTCATCTCGGGTTGTTGGAAGAGGGTCTTTGCTATGACTAGTGTGTTCTCTTTGTAAACTCTGCTAGCCTTTGCCCTGTTTCATTGTGTCCTCCAAGGCCAAACTTGCCTGTTATTCTGGGCATCTCTTGACTTCCTACTTTTGCATTCCAGTCCCCTCTTATGAAAAGGACATCCTTCTTCAGTGTTAGTTCTAGAAGGTGTTGTAGGTCTTCATTAGAACCACTCAACTTCATCTTCTTTGACATCAATAGTTGGGGCATAGACTTGGATTATGTGGTATTGAATGATTTGCCTTGGAAACAAGCCAAGATCATTCTGTGATGTTTGAGACTGCACCCAAATTCTGCATTTCAGACTCTCTTGTTGATGATGAGTGCTACTCCATTTCTTCTAAGGGATTCTTGCCCACAGTTGTGGATATAATGTTCATCTGAATTAAAATTTCCTATTCCTGTCCTCGTTGGAGAGTTCTGACAAAACATGGTCCTCTGGAGAAGGAAATGGCAAACCACTTAAGTATTCTTGCTTTGAGAACCAATTGAACAGTATGAAAAAACACAGTTCTGCCTTGTGTTAAAATACCACAGTTGCTAACACACAGTGACTTTTGTGACTTATATAAAACCACCATAATGAGTGTTGTTGAAGCTTAATTCTTTTGTAATGCGTTTACTTTATTAATACTATAAGGTTCCTAATTTACCACTTCATCACTTTCTTCAAATTTTGGCAGTTAGTCTTAAGTGAAATCCATGGACTCCCTGAAAGTGAAAGTGAAGTAGCTCAGTCATGTCCGACTCTTTGTGACCCCGTGGACTGTAGCCCACCAGGCTCCTCCGTCCATGGGGTTCTCCAGGCACTGGAGTGGGTTGCCATTTCCTTCTCCAGGGGATCTTCCCCACCCAGGGATCGAACCCAGGTCTCCCACATTGCAGGCAGACGCTTTAACCTCTGACCTACCAGGGAAGCTACCTAGTATTAGCTAAATCTAGGATTGGGAGAGCATCCCAAGGGTGAGAACTCTAAACTTCCTGGAAGCTGTCTTGGTGTTGCTGAGGTCTACTTTCTCTGAGATTTGGCATGAGTTTTCAGTAGTCTGTGCCTTTTCTTTTTGTTGTATGTTTCATAGGCATGTTGTTGTTGTCATTTAGTCATCAAGTTGTGTCTGACACTGTAGTGAGCTACCATTTCCTCCTCCAGGGGATCTTCCCAACCCAGGGATTGAACCCAAGTCTCCTGCTTGGCAGGTGGATTCTTTGCCTCTGAGCCACCAGGGAAACCCTTGTTATGGGGAAGTTAAAAGAAGCTGTATTGAAGACCACTATCCAGAACATTTTTATAACACTCAATGGGGCTGAACCTTTGACTGTCCTGTGGAATAACCAGATACTGAATTTGAAGGTTCCTGGAGCTGGCACCAGGGGCAATGGAATGCTCCCCCTCCTCCAGCCCTCCCGACTGTGCTCACTTCTCACCATCTTCAGGAAGAAAATGAGGTCTGGCTAGATCAAATGTCTGTGGCTCTGGAAGAGACTCTCAGGAGTGGAGCGCCAGGAGGAAAAAACCAGAAGGGTTATCTAGACTTGTTTTTTTTTTTTTTTTTAATCTGTGTAATTCCCTGGCTGTCCAGTGGTTAAGATTCCGTGCTCTCACAGCTGAGGGCCCAGATTCAATCCCTGGTCAGGAAACTAAAGTCCCACAAGCCACGAGGTATGGACAATAAAACACAAAAGTTGGTGCTTCCCTTGTGTTCAAGTAGGGCAGAGGGTGAGTCTCCTTGTGGCCCCTTCTCACTCATGGTGCTCTTACTGACCAGGGCCCCTTTAGGTCTCTGCTCCTGACCACGATGCTCTTTCACAGCTGGGTGAAACCAGCACCCTACAAAGGTTCTTACTGTTATTGCAACCATCCTCTCATGACATCTCAGACAAGCATCTGGGAACTTACACTGCAGTGTGGGCTCGACAGAAGGGGTGACTCCACTTTGAAAAAGGAGGATCCCCACTATGGCAGCCCCTTCTACCACCATAATCTCCCCATAGCCAATTGTCCCAGCCCCTGACAAGCCTCTAGCTTTTTTCCTCTCTGAATTTGTTTATATATATATATAAAATTATTAAGAAAATGTATTATTTCTAGCTGCACTGGGTTTTCATTGCTGCATGCACGCTTTCTCTAGTTGTGGCAAGCAGGGCCTCCTCTCCAGTTGTGGTATGTGGGCCTCTCATTGCAGTGGCTTCTCTTGCTGCAGAGCGTGGGCTCCAGAGCATGTGCGGGCTTCAATAGTTGTGGCGCTCAGGCTTAGCTGCTATGTAGCATGTGGTGTCTTCTGGGACCAGGGATCGAACCCATTTCCCTTGCATTGGCAGGTGCATTCTTAGCCACTGGACCACCAGGGAAGTTCTTCCCTCCGAATTTGATGGTCAAGGCAAACGATCCCAAAATATTACATTCATTTAAAAGACCCCTTAGTTGGTCTAAAGGATGAAAAGGAGTGAAGAGAGAGGTGTTGCAGTGGAGGGAGGAACATCCCATGGTAAGGGGCCAATATGAGGGACAGCTGAGGTGGCTGGCTCTTGGACAGTGAGGAGCGACCAGTGCAAGATAAGGCCAGGGATTGCTGGGGTTAAACATTTTGATCTTTATCATGATAGTGATGGAGAGCCATGCAATATTTTGAAACAGATTAAGTGATACAACCTGATTTGTGCTTTAAAAAATAATCTGTCTGCAAAATACTTTGGAGCATGTCAGGAGGATATAGCTATGGCCCAAGTGAGAGATGATGGTGATGGAGAGAAGACTTATTTAGAATCTGGGGGGAGAGGAATGAAAGATATGTTCACAGCACAAAGGTAGGGTTGTCTTCCTATGGCCATGTCTACCTTCCTCTATACATTCACACCTACATTTATATTTTCACTTCACTTTGGAGGGAAGGTTTTCTCTGTCAATCATCTCGGAGGGAGAACTCGGGGAACTGGGAGCTTTGGGTAAGGAGATAAACGTACAGTAGGTGAGATGGGGAGAGCGAGATCCCAAGGTGTGGATCACTCTGGGTCAACAAAGCTGTTCAATTTCATCTAGCCAGACCCTCACTGAGAACCCTGGAGAAAAGCTACCCAGCTACTTCCCTGTAGACCCAGAAGCTCCCTGGGTCCCAGTCTCTAGAGAAGTTGCGCTAGAGTGCCATGGCTACAGCAGTCATGTGACAGACGTAGGCCTCCACCTCCATGTCCCTAAGGACCTGGTGCACCACAGTTGGAAGGAGGTTTGGGAGCAAGACCCCTGGGTTTTCACGCAGGGCCTCTTAATTGTCTTGGTGACAGACACAGCTGAGGTATGGTGTTTTCTGACTTTAGCCTCCACAAGGGGCTAGTCTAGCCCAGCCAGAGGGAAGAGTTTATGGGGGTGACAGGCCAAAGGTCAGAAAAAACCTGGAGACCTTGGAGGGAGAAGCCAGGCACCAAGAGAGGGAGATTGGCCACTGGCCTCAAGGTAATAGAATCAAAAGCAAGAAAGTGCTCAAAAAAACAAGAGAATGAGAGCATATCAAGAGAACACAGGAGTTGATCTGAAGGAGCTCCCAATGGTCAAAGCTGGAGTAATCTGAGCAATAAAATGAATAATATAGTATTGGATTATTATCCAAAAACATTAAATATATGTACATGTATTCATAGTCAGGAAAATACGTTTGAATAAATAATTAAGTGGGGATGGGAGAGAAATCTTGCCCCCAATAGTTCTTTTCACTTATGTCAATTGTCCCTCATCTAGAAATCGGAGCTTGGTTCCCTTTCCACACCTAAGTGTGGACTTGATACTGTCTGTATTCAAAGAGAGTTTGGAAGAGGAAAAATAGTAACATTACTATTAGTGGAAGAGTCTGGCAAATACTGCCTTAACCATGTGATCAGGGTAAGCATCACAGGTGATGTTGTGTGGGTTTGTTGTTGAGTCACTCAGTCGTGTCTGACTCTTTGTGACCACATGGACTGAAGCGCACACCAGTCTTCCCTATTCTTCACCACTTCCCGGAGCTTGCTCAAACCCATGTCCATTGAATCGGTGATGCCATTCAATCATCTTGTCCTCTGTTGTCCCCTTCTCCTCCTGCCTTCAATCTTTCCCAGCATCAGGGTCTTTCACAATGAGTCAGTTCTTCTCATCAGGTGGCCAAAGTATTGGACCTTCAGCTTCAGCATCAGTCCTTCCAGTGAATATTCATCAGTCCTTCCAGTGAAATATCCTGATTTCCTTTAGGATGGACTGGTTTGATCTCCTTGCAGTCCAAGGGACTCTCAAGAGTCTTCTCCAACACCACAGTTCAAAAGCATCAATTCTTTGGTGCTCAGCCTTCTTTATGGTCCAACTCTCACATCCATACATGACCACTGGAAAAACCATAGCTTTGACTATATGGATCTTTGTTGGTAAAGCAATGTCTCTGCTTTTTAATATGTTATCTAGGTTTGTCATAGCTTTTCTTCCAAGGAGCAAGTGTCTTTTAATTTCATGGCTGCAGTCACCATCTGCAGTGATTTTGGAGCCCAAGAAAATAAAGTCTGTCACTGTTTCTGTCGATTCCCGATCTATTTGCTGTGAAGTGATGGGACCGGATGCCATGATCTTCATTTTTTGAATGTTGAGTTTTAAGTCATATTTTTCACTCTCCTCTTTCACCTTCATCAAGAGACTCTTTAGTTCTCCTTCGCTTTCTGCCAGAAGGGTGGTGTCATCTGCATATCTGAGGTTATTAATATTTCTCCTGGCAATCTTTATTCCAGCTTTTGCTTCCTCCAGCCCAGCGTTTCTCATGATGTACTCTGCATATAAGTTAAATAAGCAGGATGACGATTTACAGCCTTGAAGTACTCCTTTCCCAATTTTGAACTAGTCATTGTTTCACGTTGGGTTTATGTGCCCCCTAATGTGATGCAGAGAAATGACTTCATCTCTGTGGTGTTCTTTCCTGAAACTCACAACTCCAGTCTAGTTATGAGAGGAACATCAGCCAAACCTAAATTGAGTGGTGTCCTATGAGATAACCGACCTGTATTGGGCTTCCCCAATACTGCACTATTTTCACAATTTTTTCTGTAAATATAAAATTATTCCAAGTTATCATTTTTGACTAATGCGGTGAAATTGCCTTCCTAGTTGTTGTTGTTGTTCAGTCACCCAGTCGGCTCCAACTCTTTGTGACCCCATGGACTGCAGCACGCCAGGCCTCCCTGTCCCTCACTATCTACTGGAGTTAGCCCAAGTTCATGTTCATTGCATCAGTGATGCTGTCCAGCCATCTCATCTACTGACACCTTCTTCTCCTCAATCTTTCCCAGTATCAGGGACTTTTCCAATGAGTTATCTATTCACATCAGATGACCAGAATACTGGAGCTTCAGCTTTAGCATCAGTCCTTTCAGTGAATATTCAGGGTTGATCTCCCTTAAGATAGACTGGTTTGATCTTCTTGCTGTTCAAAGAACTTTCAGGAGCCTTCTCCAATGCCCACATCCAAATCCCTAGAATCTGTGAGTGTTGTCTTACGAGACAAAAGGGACTTCACAAATACTATTAAGGGTCTTGATAGGAGGCTGTCCTATCATAGGTGGGCCCAGTGTGAAGTTGAGACTGAGCAGGATTCTGTGTGGCCTTCCTGGGTACAAAAGACCCTCTATGTCTCCCATTTCTTATCTGTAGGAAACAGGCTTTAGTCTCCTGGGTTTTAGTCTCCTGGGTTTTTCCTGAGTTCCAAAGGCTACTCCATTTCTTTTAATTGATTCTTGCCCACAGTAGTAGGTATAATGATCATCTGAATTGATTTCACCCATTCTCATCCATTTTAATCACTGATTCCTAAGATATCTGTGTTTAATCTTGCCATCTCCTGCTTGTCAATGTTAAATTTACCTTGATTCATGGACCTAACATTTCAGGTTTCTATGCAATATTGTTCTTTACAGTAGCAGACTTTACTTTCACCACCAGACACATCCATAGTTGAGCAATGTTTTCGCTTTGGCCCACCTGCTTCACTCTTGCTGGGGCTATTAATAATTGCCCGCCTCTCTCTCCCAGACGTCTTATGACCTAGGGATTCATCTTCTGGTGTCATACCTTTTTGCCTTTTCGTAGTGTCCATGGGGTTCTCTAGGCAAGAATACTGGAGTCTAAGTGTAAATTGGGATGAATGCTATGAAGGAAAAGAACCAGCTGTTCATCTTATAGCTGAGGACCTAACACAGAAGCTGGCCCTGAAGCCAGTGCTGTCAGGGAGGGGAACTTGTAACCACGCCTCAGCTCCTCTGCTAGAGCAGCACCTCACCAAACTCGAAGTCCTCGGGCCTGATGCTGCTTTTTGTAACAGCTGTACCTGCCTGATGCGAAGACTCATTGGAAAAGACCCTGATGCTGGGGAAGACTGAGGGCAGGAGGAGAAGGGGGTAACAGAGGATGAGATGGTTGGATGGCATCACCAACTCAATGGACATGGCGCTGCTGCTGCGAAGTCGCTTCAGTCATGTCTGACTCTGTGCAACCCCATAGACAGCAGCCCACCAGGCTCCCCCCGTCCCTGGGATTCTCCAGGCAAGAACACTGGAGTGGGTTGCCATTTCCTTCTCCAATGCATGAAAGTGAAAGTGAAGTCGCTTAGTCGTGTCTGACTCTTAGCAACCCCATGGACTGCAGCCCACCAGGCTCCTCCATCCATGGGATTCTCCAGGCAAGAGTACTGGAGTGGGGTGCCATTGCCTTCTCTGCAATGGACATGAGTTTGAGCAAACTCTGGGAGATAGTGAAGGACAGGGAAGCCTGGTGTGCTGCAGTCCATGGGGTCACAAAGAGTCAGACACGACTGAGCAACTGAACAACAACACGACCTGCTAGATCTTTTCAATTTGAGTGTTTAAAATTCAAATACCATAATCAAACCATCAGTCACATTCTGTTTGCTACTCTGAAGAGTAACTACTAAATCTGACTCATCGTGCGGGTCTCAGGCATAAATTGCAAACCCTGAAGTTGTCAAGGTTTCAGTTTTTGAGGGATGAGAAATGGCTGATGGCGCTGGAGGGAAGAACAGGATATAATAAAACTGGGTGCTAACTTTGGGGAAGGTGCACTGGGCCATGGTTCAAGTTTAAATTTTGTGCTAACTGCAATGGGAGTCACGTGCGGAATTTAAATTGAGAAGTGTCTGTCTAATTTTTCTTTTAAACCATATCACAAAGTGCTAGGTTTTAGGAGAAATGACCGTCTATTTGCTTTTTGATTTTTTGATGATTCCTTGCCAAACTGAATTAAACTAGGAGTTGGTAGATGCAGGAGAGAATTACTTTATGGAGATGACTTCCTTATGGTTAATAAAGACTGGTAAGTGAAAAAATTCCGTGTTGAAGCCTTTTTAAGTTTCCCAGTCTGTGAGAGTCAGAACCTGGAAAAGCTGATACGTTGTCCTAGTTTCCTCTTGCTCAGCTTCTCCCTTTTCCAGTCTGAAAAAAACCACTGAGGAATGTTTTTTTTTTTGGATAATTCCCTATATTTCCTTATTTATATTGGTGTGTCAGAGATTCCAGGCAGTGCATGAGTGTGTGTGTGTGTGTGTGTGTGTGTGTGTGTGTGTGTGTGTGTGTGATGTATAGCCAAGTAATGAGTGAGGCTTATGATTTTAGGGGGAAGGCAAGTTATGGTGAAAAACAAAAAGAAAAGAAAGGGACTTCTGGGCAAAGAATAGGACCTCCAAAATCACGGTTAGAAGTTGTTTTAGGCAGGGGCATGTAGGTCTGAGTTTCTATGAAGCTCCATGGAACCAAGGGTGACGTCAGTGTGATTGTGGCCTCCGGGGCCTGGCGGAGCAGGAGGCTGACATCACTGCCCAGGGGATCCAGTGAGCTCAGACTCCAGGGAGGCCTCCTCGCAGCCCCCAAAGATGCTGGAGCAGCAAACATGACCCAAAGGGACCCTGGGGACTGAGCTGCTTCCATTTGCTGTTCAATTATTGTCCTTTCCTTCACAGCTCCACTAGCATAGACGCTTACCTCAGCACTGGTGAGGGAGAAGGAAGGAGTGTTGATACTCTGCTCCCAGTAAACTTTAGACCTGTGGGGGGACATATTTTTTCCCTTAAAAGAGAGCCATCAGCTGAGACAGGCTCCTGCCTGCAAGGAGCTCATGGTACAGATGATGAGACAGAATGAAAACTAATTAAAGCAATAAAGGAAAGCGTATGAGCTCTGCGGTGGGGCCTGGCTTCAAACCTCAGTCAGTGACTAGCCCTCTGACTCTGGGCAAGTTAGTTAACCATACTGAGCTTCAGTTTTTCCCTCAATAGAATGGAGACAACAACTTTTGTCCTACAGCAGGGTAACTGTGGCAATGAAATGAGAGAAATAGAATTATGTTCCTGGAACCTAGCAGGTCTTAATAAGCAGAAGCTGTTGTTATTGCTACTACTTCAGGTCACACCATGTGACAGGGACTATATAGAGCCATGTATTAATGCAAGATAGAGGTGTTGACAAAGGACCTACTGTTCAAATGCCTGTGTTAGGAAAGAAAGGCTTATCGTCACAGAAGAAGGTTACACAAAGCTCAATCCTGAAGTAGAATTTCAGCAAGTGAGGAAGGAGGAGGAAAGGGAAGAGTATTTCATTCAGAAGGAACAGAATAGCAAAGCAAAACCCGAAAAAAGCAACCAGAAGTTCATTTCAGTTCAGTTCAGCTCCACTCAAGCTACATGAACTAAGTGCTGTCTATTCTAAGCCATTAAAAAAAAAAGTTTTTTTTGGAGTATAGTTGACTTACAATGGTGTGTGAGTTTCAGGTATACATCAAAGTGAATCATTTATACATATATCCACTCTTTTTTAGATTTTTTTCCCTTTACAGAGTATTGAGTCAGGTTCCCTGTGCTATACAGTTGGTTTATAAGTGAACTACTTTATATATAGTAGTATGTGTATGTCAGCCCCAACTTTCCAATTTATCCCTCCCCCACTGCCTTATCCCCAGTAACCATGTTTTTTCCCCTACATCTGTAACTCTATTTCTATTTTGTAGATAAGTTCATTTGTACTTTTTTTAAGATTCCACAACATCATATCATATTTATCTTTCTCTGTCTGAGTTACTTCACTCAGTATGGCAGTCTTTAGGTCAATCCATGTTGCTGCAAATGGCATTATCTCATTCTTTTCAATGGTTGACTAATACTCCACTGCACAAATGTACCACATCTTCTTTATCCATTTCTCTGTTGATGGACATTTAGTTTGCTTCCATGTCCTGGCTATTGTAAATAGTGCTGCAATAGCATTGAGGTTCATGTAGCCTTTTGAATTATGATTTTCTCTGGATACATGCCCAGGATTGGGATTACTACATCATATGGTAGCTCTGCTGCTGCTGCTGCTGCTAAGTCGCTTCAGTCGTGTCCGACTCTGTGCCACCCCATAGACGGCAGCCCACCAGGCTCCCCTGTCCCTGGGATTCTCTAGGCAAGAACACTGGAGTGGGTTGCCATTTCCTTCTCCAATGCATGAAAGTGAAAAGTGAAAGGGAAGTTGCTCAGCTGTGTCTGACTCTTCGTGATCCCATGGACTGAAGCCTACCAGGCTCCTCCATCCATGGGATTTTCCAGGCAAGAGTACTGGAGTGGGGTGCCATTGCCTTCTCTGATGGTAGCTCTACTTTTAGTTTTTTAAGAAACCAGCATACTGTTCTCCACGCTTCCCTGGTTGCAGGCAGTAAAGAATCTGCCTGCAATGTGGGAGACCAGGGTTCTATCCCTGGATTGGGAAGATCCCCTGGAGTAGGAAATCACAACCCACTCCAGTATCCTTGCCTGGAAAATTCCATGGACAGAGGAGCCTGGTGGGCTGCAGTCCACGGAGTTGCAGAAGTTGGACATAACTGAGAGACTAAACCACCACCACCATACTGTTCTGCATAGTGATTGTACCAGTTTACATCCCTACCAACAGCCATTTTGATTGCTATGAGCGATATCTCATTATAGTTTTGATTTGCATTTCTCTAATAGTTAATGATGTTGAACATCTTTTCATATGCCTCTT
>SJYQ01004270.1:52958-64407 GCA_006410935.1 Redunca redunca
AGCCAAATCAGTCTTGAGAAAGAAGAATGGAGCTGGAGGAATCAAGCTTCCTGACTTCAGACTATACTGCAAAGCTACAGTAATCAAAACAGTATGGTAGTAGCACAAAAACAGAAATATACATCAATGAAACAGGATAGAAAGTTCAGAGATAAATCCACATACTTAGACCACCTAATCTATGATGAAGGAGGCAAGAATATACACTGGAGAAAAGACAGTCTCTTCAATAAGTGGTGTTAGGAAAACTGGGCAGAATTAAGAAAAAGACAAGAAATAACACATGCTGGCAAAGATTTAGAAAAAAGAGAACTGTTGTACACTGTCATAGGAATGCAAATTGTACAGCCACTGTGGAAAATAGTATGGAGATTACTCAAAAAATTAAAAATAGCAATTTCACTCCTGGATATTTATCTGAAGAAAACAAAAACACTAATTAGGAAAGTTACATACACACCTATGTTCATTGCAGCATTATTTACAATAGCCAAGATATGGAAGAAACCCATATGCCCATCAATGGATGAATGGACAAAGAATATGCAGCATATATAAAAAAGACACACAAATACATATTTATATAATATGATAGAATGAAATATTGCTATTTGTGATAATATGGATGGACCTAGAGTATATTATGCTAAGTGATATGTTAGAGACAAGTACTGTATGATTTTATTTATATGGGGAATATGAAAACAAAACAAATGAACAAACATAAGAAAACAGATGTTTTTGTTGACTCAAAGATATAGAAAAGAAATAGGTCATTGCCAGAGGAGAGGGGTGTGAGAGGAAAGAAATAGGTGAGTGAAATTAAGAGGTGCAAACTTTCAGTTGCAAAATAATTGAATTACAGTATAAAATGAACAGTGTTGGGTATATAGCCGAAACCTTTGTGGTATCTTTTTATAATGACATAATGCAACTAAACTGTGGTGATTATTTTGAAATGTATAATAACACCAAATCACTATATTGTCAAACAGGAGCTAATATAGTGCTGTGAATCAATTATACTTCAAAACCAACCAACCAAATTCATATTAAAGAGAATCAGATATGTGTTTACCAGAGGTGGGGGATGGGGAAAGGGGAACTGAATGAAGGTAGTCAAAAAGCACAAACTTCCAGTCACAAGATAAACAATAGGGATGTAATGTACAATGTAATAAATGCAATTAACACTTTTGTTCGTTATATATAAAAGTTAAGAGAATAAGTCCACAGAGTTCTAATCACAAGAAAAAGGTTTTTCTTTAATTTTGTGTCTATTTGGTACAACGGATATTCACTAATCTTACCTTGGTAATCATTTCATGATATATGTAAGGCAAATCATTATGCTATACACCTTCAACTAATATGGTGCTGCATATCCATTATATTTCAATAAAACTGGAAGTAAAAGAGGTCTATTCAGATCTTCTGTGCATTTCCCAACTGGATTATTTTGCTATTGAGTGAGTTGTATGAGTTCTTTATATATCTTGGATAGTATTCTCTTATTGAATATCTGATTTGTAAATATTTTCTACCATTTCATAGGTTGTTTTTCCATTTCATTGATGTTCTTTGTTTTGTGTGTGTGTGTGTGTTTGATGGGCAGAAGCTTTTTGGTTTGATGTTGTCCCCTGGTGGGCTGTGGTCCATGGGGTCGTGAAGAGTCTGACACGACTGACCAACTTCACTTTCACTTTTCACTTTCATGCACTGGAGAAGAAAATGGCAACCCACTCCGGTGTTCTTGCCTGGAGAATCCCAGGGACGGAGCCTGGTGGGCTGCCATCTATGGGGTGGCAGAGTCGGACACGACTGAAGTGACTTAGCAGCAGCAGCAGCACTAGTTTATTCTTGGTTGTTTCGTTTGCACTTTTGATATCACATTTAAAAAAAATTGTTGGCTAAGACCAGTGTTAAAGAGCTTTCACTCTGTGTTTGCTTTTAGCAGTCTTGCAGTTTTGTACATGAGATAATGACCAAAACCATTCCAAAGAAAAAGAAATACAAGAAGGCAAAGTGGTTGTCTGAGAAGGCTTTACAAATAGTTGAAGAAAGAAGAGAAATGAAAAGCAAGGGAGAAAGGGAAAAATACAGTCAGCTGAATGCAGAGTTCCAGAGAATAGCAAAGAGAGAGAAGAGGGCCTTCTTAAATGAGCAAAGACATAGAGGAAAACAATAGAATGGAAAAAAGTACAGATCTCTTCAAGAAAATTAGAGAAATCAAGGGAATATTTCATGTAAGGATGGGCACAATAAAGGACCAAAACAATAAGGACCTAACAGAAGCAGAAGAGATTATGAAGAAATGGCAAGAATACACAGAAGAACTATACAAGTAAGGTCTTAATGACCTAGATAGTCACAGTTTGTGGTCACTCACCTAGAACTGGATATCCTGAAGTGGGAAGTTAAGTGGATCTTAGGAAGCATTGGGAAAGGAGTACAACAAGGTTATATATTGCTTATGGTGACAATATATAACCTTGTTGTACTCCTTTCCCAATTTGGAATCAGTCAGTTGTTCCATATCCAGTTCTAACTGCTGCTTCTTGACCTGCTTATAGGTTTCTCAGGAGGCAGGTAAGGTGGCCTGATACTCCCATATCTTTAAGAATTTTCCACAGTTTGTTGTGATCCACACAGTCAAATGCTTTAGCGTAGTCAATGAAGCAGAACTAGATGCGGGGGCTTCCCTGGTGGCTCAGAGGTTAAAGCGTCTGCCTCCAATGCGGGAGACCCGGGTTCGATCCCTGGGTCGGGAAGATTCCCCTGGAAAAGGAAATGGCAATCCACTCCAGTATTCCTGCTTGGAGAATCCCATGGACGGAGAAGCCTAGTAGGTTACAGTCCATGGGGTCGCAAAGAGTCGGACACGACTGAGCGACTTCACCTTATAGAGTATATCAAGTGAAATGCCAAGCTGGCTGAATCACAAGCTGGAATCAAAATTGTGGGGAGAAATATCAATAACCTCAGATATGCAGATGACACCACCCTTATGGCAGAAAGTGAAGAAGAACTAAAGGGCCATCTTGATGAAAGTGAAAGAGGAGAGTGAAAAAATTAGCTTAAAACTCAACATTCAGGAAACTAAGATCATGGCATCCAGTCTCATCACTTCATGGCAAATAGATGGGGAAACAATGGAAATGGTGGAATATTTTATTTTCTTGGGCTCCAAAATCACTGCAGGTGGTGACTATAGCCATGAAATGAAAAGACTTGCTCGCTCCTTGGAAGAAAATCTATGACCAACCTAGACAGCATGTTAAAAAGCAGAGACATTACTTTGCCAACAAAGGTCCATCTAGTCAAAGCTATGGTTTTTCCAGTAGTCATGTATGGATGTGACAGTTGGACTTTAAAGAAAGCTGAGCGCCAAAGAATTGATGTTTTTGAACTGTAGTGTTGGAGAAGACCCTTGAGAATCCTTTGGAAATGGTTTAGTCAAATTGGTGGTTAATGGGAGTATGAGTACCTTCTAACATTTATTCTGCCAAGGCCTGTGGTTGGCCCCTTACATTAAGTATTTTTAATTTTTACACATGCCTAGGGTTTATATTATATACTCAGTTTCATACCTGAGAAAACTGTAGCTTACAGAAATAACATAACTTACTCAAATTCAACTGCTGTTTAATGGAAAAGCCAGGAATCAGACTAAGATCTCTCTGAATTAAAAGCTTGGATAGAAGAAAATTCAGGATAGAAGGGGAAAATACCAATAAGTTTCATAAAAATCAGAAAGGGAAACAAGGATCAGAGTAATGTGTGAGTTCCATAGAAATTAGGCAGAGGAGGAGGTAGATGGAAAAATAGCACTGAGAGGAATTTCAGAGTTTGTAGTCTTGGGGGTAGGACAGTGTTAATTGAATGTAAAGAAAAAAATGAGGTTGTGAATGCATTGCTTCTGTGGCATGCGGAACATGGCTGGCATAGTTGGGATCCATGAAGTCAGGGTATTGATGGATTATCCATGAATATCTAGACAGTGTGTTAAAAAGCAAAGACATCACTTTGCTGACAAAAGTCCGTATAGTCAAAGCTATAGTCTTTCCAATAGTCATGTATGGTTCTGAGAGCTGGACCATAAAGAAGGCAGGGCGCCAAAGAATTGATGCTTTTGAATTGTGGTGCTGGAGAAGACTCTTGAGAATGCTTTGGACAGCATGGGGATCAATCTTAATGGAAATCAACCCTGAATACTCATTGGAAAGACTGATGCTGAAGCTGAAGCTCCAATACTTTGGCCACCCAATGCGAAGAGCCAACTTACTGGAAACGACCCTGATGCTGGGAAAGACTAAAGGCAGACGAGGGCAAGAGAGGATGAGATGGTTGAATGGCATCACCGATGGAATGGACATGAACTTAGGCAAACCCCAGGAGATGGTGAGACAGGGATGCCTGGCATGCTGCAGTTCACGGGGTCGCAGAGTGACACATGACATGGCGACTGAACAACAACATCCATGTTGAGGTTGATGTGCTTCGAGGTGATGGCAGAGAATGAGATGGATAGAAAATCTGTAAGCCAAGTTGTTAAGCTTCTGAGGAATATGGAAATTAGGAGATGACCACAGCACAACCTAGTGCCTTACTTCATCAGGAGGGTTGAGGAGTTAGGGTGTCAGAACAACATTTTAAAACCATCAGTGCAGAGTAACAAGAAGTTATAAATCTACTGAGTCAGGAGACAAAAAATTGGTTCATTTAAAGGAAATAAGTGGAAAGAGGTAGCTGTGTGAAGAGGTCTTTGAAGTGATCTGGAAAGGGCCTGTGAAATGATTCAACCTGTTACACCAAGGTGGAAGCAGATGCCGAGAGGCAGAATGATAATTTTAAGTTCTTAAAATAAATGTGGCAATGAGAAGGTGGGTGGGACAGAGTGGCTAAACTGGCAAGGAAATGGGGCTTGACAAGGAAATGGAGTTTGAATACCAGCATCATCATATATACTGTGAGACTCAAGGTATTATATCTGCAAAATGAGATATATAATATTTATAGCATGGATTTCCCCAGTGCCTCAGTTCAGTTCAGTTCAGTTCAGTCGCTCAGTCGTGTCCGACTCTTTGCAACCCCATGAATCGCAGCACGCCAGGCCTCCCTGTCCATCACCATCTCCCGGAGTTCACTCAGACTCACGTCCATCGTGTCCGTGATGCCATCCAGCCATCTCATCCTGGGTCATCCCCTTCTCCTCCTGCCCCCAATCCCNTTCATCAAGAGGCTTTTTAGCTCCTCTTCACTAGTGCCTCAGTGCCTCAGTGGTAAAGAATCTGCCTGCCAAGCAGGAGACTGGGGTTTGATTCTTGGGTTGGGAAGATCCCCTGGAGAAGAAAATGGCAACCCACTCCACTATTCTTGCCTGGAGAAGCCCATGGACAGAAGAGCCTGGTGGGCTGCAGTCCATGGGGTCACAAAGAGGCGGACATGACTTACTGACTAAACAACAGCAATAAAATTTATAGCAAAGGATTGATGTAAGGACTTAATGATGAATACGAAGTGCTTACTTTCTATATTGTGCTTTTCACCAGGAAGCGCCCAGTATGTTAACTGCTAATGTTGGAACTGAACTAAATGCCCCCAAATTTTAGTCCAGTACTTTTCTGGCTCATTCCACATCACCTGACGTACTGTCAATTTAGAGGGCATTAATGTCAGGCAGGCTGTCTTCACTGGAGTTTTCTACACTAGTCACTCCAAACTCACACTGTTGTTGGTGAAAACTCACGTCAGATCTCTGGCTGCTGAGGGTGGGGCTAGAAATAAACCTTGCTGACAGCAGCGGAAGCTCATTTAATCACTACTGTACATATTTAGTCTACATACCCATCTTCTCCCTGTGATGTATAAAAAGCTTTTTGCTTAGTTAGATGTTAAAATTGGTGATTGAGGGGACCAGAGATCTTTAGAAATATGAAAGCCTTCATACTCTTCCTGCCCCTCCTACCTGTGTCTGAAATTATTTAAGCATGAGTAATGAAACAAGGTGAGACAGCCAGAGATTGTCTAGAAACAGACAGGTTTAGCAACCTTCTCAGTTCCTGGCGAACCAAGACTTGTAAGCCATTCTTCTCAGTATTGCTTTGTTTATTTATAAAATGTGTTCTTAATTAATAATTACTATTCTTTATTAATGGAGAAGGCGATAGCACCCCACTCCAGAACTCTTGCCTGGAAAATCCCATGGACGGAGGAGCCTGGTAGGCTGCAGTCCATGGGATCGCTAAGAGTCGGACACGACTGAGCGACTTCACTTTCACTTTTCACTTTCCTGCATTGGAGAAGGAAATGGCAACCCACTCCAGTGTTCTTGCCTGGAGAATCCCAGGGACGCGGGAGCCTGGTGGGCTGCCGTCTATGGGGTCACACAGAGTTGGACACGACTGAAGCGATTTAGCAGCAGCAGCAGCAGCAGCAGCATTCTTTATTAAAAAAGCAGTACATACACAAGGAAAAGAATTCCAAAACTGTATGCATAATAAAAAATATCTTCCTGCTACTTCATGCCCCTTATCTTCCTCCCAATATCTGTCCTTACTAATGTTTACAGTTTCTTGGATACCCTTTTAGAAATATTCTGTGAAGTATTTTATACATATATAAGCATATATATGATTTTTTTCTTTGTGACTTTTTATCAAGATATAACTGACACACAGCATTACATTAGTAATTTCAGGTATACAACATGATGAGTCGATATTTATGTATGTTGTGAAATGATCACCACAATAAGTCTAGTCGGAATCTGTCACCATATGTATTTATGGAATTTTTTTCTTGTGGTGAGAACGTTTAAGACCTAGTCACTTAGCAATTTTCAACTGTGCAATAGAATAAAAGTTTTGTCTTTGTCTTTCGTTATTCATCAAATATTTGTTGTTCAGTTGCTAAGACGTGTCTGACTTTTTGCAAACCACGGACTGCAGCATGCCAGGCTCCTCTGTTCTCCACTATCTCCCGGAGTTTGCTCAAATGCAGGTCCATTGAGTTGGTGATGCTATCTAACCACTTATCCTCTGCTGTCCCCTTCCTTTTTGCCCTCAATCTTTCCTAGCATCAGGGTCTTTCCCAATGAGCCCGTACTTTGCATCAAGTGGTCAAAGTATTTGAGCTTCAGCTTCAGCATCACTCCTTCCAATGAGTATTTAGTTTTGATTTCCTTTAGGATTGACTGATTTGATCTCCTTGCAGTCTAAGGGACTCTCAAGAGTCCTCTCCAGCACCACAAGGTGAAAACATTAATTCTTTGGTGCCCAGCCTTCTTTATGGATCAACTCTCACATCCATATATAACTACTGGAAAAACCATAGCTTTGACTATACAGACCTTTGCCAGCAAAGTTATGTCTCTGCTTTTTATATGCTGTCTATCTTTGTCAGAGCTTTCCTTCCAAGAAGCAAGCATCTTTTAATTTCATGGCTGCATGGAGACCAAGTAAAATCTGTCACTGCTTTCACTTTTTCCCCTTCTATTTGCCATGAAGTATTAAAAAGCAGAGACATTACTTTGCCAACAAAGGTCCGTCTAGTCAAGGCTATGGTTTTTCCACTAGTCATGTATGGATGTGAGAGTTGGACTGTGAAGAGGGCTGAGCACTAAAGAATTGATGCTTTTGAACTGTGGTGTTGGAGAAGACTCTTGAGAGTCCCTTGGACTGCAAGGAGATCCAACCAATCCATTCTGAAGGAGATCAGCCCTGGGATTTCTTTGGGGGGAATGATGTTGAAGCTGAAACTCTAGTACTTTGGCCACCTCATGCGAACAGTTGACTCATTGGAAAAGACTCTGATGCTGGGAGGGATTGGGGGCAGGAGGAGAAGGGGACGACAGAGGATGAGATGGCTGGATGGCATCACTGACTCAATGGATGTGAGTTCGACTGAACTGAACTGAACTACGTCAAGGTTTATGCTCTTTTAGTATTGTAATTTTTATGCTGATCACATGTGATGTAATTTCTTAGCCAGAAAGAATTCAAAGCAAAAATCAGATTTAGGGTCTCAACCTGTTCTAATTGGTTCTTCAGTTCAGTTCAGTTGCTCAGTCGTGTCCAACTCTTTGAGACCCCATGGACTGCAGCACGCCAGGCTTCCCTGTCTACCACCAACTCCTAGAGCTCACTCAGACTCATTTCATCGCATTGGTAATGTCATCCAACCAGCTCATCCTTTGTTGTCTCCTTCTCCTCTTGCCTTCAACCTTTCCCAGCATCAAGGTCTTTTCCAATGAGTCAACTCTTCACATTAGGTGGCCATAGTATTGGAGTTTCAGCTTCAGCATCAGTCCTTTCAATGAACACCCAGGACTGATCTCCTTTAGGATGGACTGGTTGGATCTCATTGCAGTCCAAGGTGACTCTCAAGAGTCTTCTCCAACACCACAGTACAAAAGCATCAATTCTTCAGTGCTCAGCTTTCTTTATAGTTCAACTCTCCCATCCATACATAACTACTGGAAAAATCATAACTTTGACTAGATGGACCTTTGTTGGCAAAGTAATGTCTCTGCTTTTTAATATGCTGTCTAGGTTGGTCGTAACTTTCCTTTCGAGGAGCAAGTGTCTTTTAATTTCATGGCTGCAGTCACTACCTGCAGTGATTTTGGAGCCCAGAAAAATAAAGTCTGTCACTGTTTCCATTGCTTCCCCATCTATTTGGAATGAAGTGATGGGACCAGATGCCATGATGTTAGTTTTTTTGAGTACTGAATTTTAAGCCAACTTTTTCAGTCTCCTGTTTCATGTTCATCAAGAGGCCCTTTAGTTCTTCTTTGCTTTCTGCCATAAGGGTGGTGTCATTTGTATATCTGAGGTTATTGATATTTCTCCCAGCAATCTTGATTCCAGGTTGTGCTTCATCTAGCCCAGTGCTTCTCATGATGTACTCTGCATATAAGTTAAATAAGCAGGTTGACGATATACAGGCTTGATATATTCCTTTTCCTCTTTGGAACCAGTCTGTTGTTCCATGTCTAGTTCTAACTGTTGCTTCCTGACCAGCACACACATTTCTCAGGAGGCAGGTCAGCTAGTCTGGGATGAATTTGACCTTTTAAATATGATATGTGTTTATGAAAAGTTTCTTGTATAAGTAATAATTAAAATTCTATTGCCTTTTTAAAACTTGAAATGACTTTTGTTTTAAAAAATACAGTAGTAAAGACCGATGCATAAACTTTTCACAAAACATAATTAATCTTTTTACACTGAAGGTGTTTTGCACTGAAAACATACTTTGTATTGTCCAGGGACTTATAACGACCAGTTTCTTTCTCATTTTCACCTTTGTTCCCAGTAAATGTTCTTTAGGGTCCATATTCTGACTGTAAATACGAAGTTCATATTTACTTTCTTCCTGTGGATGGACAGAACCATATATGAGAATTTTACATCCAGTTTGCAACAGTAAATCTTTTAAAGGGAAAATTTCCTAATAGACTTGGGCTTCTCTGGTGGTGCTAGTGGTAAAGAATCTGCCTGCTAACCCAGGAAACACAAGAGATACTGGTTTGACCCTTGGGTTGGGAAGATCCCCTGAAAGAGGAAATGGCAACCTGCTCCACTAGTCTTGCCTGGAGAATTCCATGGACAGAGGAGCCTGGTGGACTACAGTTCATGGGGTTGCAAAGAGTCAGACAGGATTAAGCACACACAGCCAAAGGCTTTAGCATAGTCAGTGAAGCAGAACTAGATGCTTTTATGGAACTCCCTTGTTTTCTCCAAGATCCAGTGAATGTTGGCAATTAGATCTCTGGTTCCTCTGCCTTTTCTAAACCTAGGTTATGTATCTGGAAGTTCTTGGTTCACGTACTGCTGAAGCCTAGCTTGAAGGATTTTGAGCATGACCTTGCTAGCATGTGAAATGAATGCAATTATACTGTAGCTTAAACATCCTTTGACATTGCCCTTCTTTGGGATTAGAGGGAAAAATGTTATTTTTCAGTCCTATGGCCACTGCTGAGTTTTCCAAAGTTGTTGATATATTGACTGCAGAACAGTATCATCTTTTAACAGTATCATCTTTTAGGATTTGAAATAGTTCAGCTGGAATTCCATTACCTTCATTAGCTTTGTTCATAGTAATGTTTCCCAGGTGGCTCAGTGGTAAAGGATCCACCTTTCAAGCAGGAGATGGAAGAGAATGTGGGCTTGATCCCTGGGTTGGGAAGATCTCCTGGAGAAGGAAATGGCAATCCACTCCATTATTGCCTGGAAAGTCCCATGGACAGAGAAGCCTGGCAGGCTCCAGGCAGTGGAGCTGCAGAAGAGGGGAATAAGACTTAATGACTAAACAAAAATAAATGCTTCTTAAGGCCAACTTGACTTCACACCACAGGATGTCTGGCTCTAGATGAGTGACCACACGATCAGGGTTATCTGTGTCATTAAGACCTTGTATCAGTTCAGTTCAGTTCAGTTGCTCAGTTGTGTCCGACTCTTCGCTACCCCATGAATCGCAGCATGCCAGGCCTCCCTGTCCATCACCAACTCCTGGTGTTCACTCAGACTCATGTCCATCGAGTCAGTGATGCCATCCAGCCATCTCATCCTCTGTCGTCCCCTTCTCCTCCTGCCCCCAATCCCTCCCAGCATCAGGGTCTTTTCCAATGAGTCAACTCTTCACATGAGGTGGCCAAAGTACTGGAGCTTCAGCTTTAGCATCATTCCTTCCAAAGAAATCCCAGGACTGATCTCCTTCAGAATGGACTAGTTGGATCTCCTTGCAGTCTAAGGGACTCTCAAGAGTCTTCTCCAACACCACAGTTCAAAAGCATCAATTCTTTGGTGCTCAGCTTTCTTCACAGTCCAACTCTCACATCCATACATGACTAGTGGAAAAACCATAGCCTTGACTAGACGGACCTTTGTTGGCAAAGTAATGTCTCTGCTTTTTAATATGCTATCTAGGTTGGTCATAACTTTCCTTCCAAGGAGTACGCATCTTTTAATTTCATGGTTACAATCACCATCTGCAGTGATTTTGGAGCCCAGAAAAATAAAGTCTGACACTGTTTCTACTGTTTCCCCGTCTATTTCCCATGAAGTGATGGGACCAGATGCCCTGATCTTTGTTTTCTGAATGTTGAGCTTTAAGCCAACTTTTTCACTCTTCTCTTTTACTTTCATCAAGAGGCTCTTTAGTTCCTCTTCATTTTCTGCCATAAGGGTGGTGTCATCTGCATATCTGAGGTTATTGATATTTCTCCCAGCAATCTTGATTCCAGCTTGTGCTTCTTCCAGCCCAGCGTTTCTCATGATGTACTCTGCATAGAGTTAAATAAGCAGGGTGACAATATATAGGCTTGACGTACTCCTTTTCCTATTTGGAACCAGTCTATTGTTTCATGTCCAGTTCTAACTGTTGCTTCCTGACCTGCATATAGGTTTCTCAAGAGGCAGGTCAGGTGGTCTGGTATTCCCATCTC
>SJYQ01004270.1:64880-84237 GCA_006410935.1 Redunca redunca
TGTAGGCTCCTACTGGCTCCCTCAGGGCTGGGGCAGCCTTCGTTCTCCCTCCGAGGCTGGCCCGGCGCGGGCATCCGGAGCGCGCCCGACAGATGGTGGCTCTTAGCGGAGGGTCCCCCTGAGGACATCACCCTTCTGCCCCAGACTCAGGTCCTGCTCTTCAGGCAAAACAGAATTTACCCCACGGTCTGTTGCTCGGAGAGCAAACTCTTGCCTCTTTAAAAATCACAATCACTTCTCAGAAACGAGTTCCTGAAAATCCTAGGCCTGGAAGGAAGGAAGTTTCCTTCAACCCGCGCGCCCCTCTCCTGGGAGCGAGTACTTGCCGAGCACTGTCAGGAGGACGACCTCCCCGAAGGTCAGATTCCTGGTGCTCATCGCTGAAAAGACGTTATCTCCCTCCGTTCCCCGTGACACTTACTTTGCCCACACACCCACATTTCACTGGAGACGTCAAACTAAGCCGCCACCTACCTCAACTTATTTAACAAACAGCTACAACTTACTGTGTACAGCGCAAGCCATTTATTAAGAGATTTACAAGTATAACTTATTCAAACCGCAAAACAGCCCCATTAGGTAGGTACTGTTATTACCCTCATTTTACAGATGAAGCCCAAAGAGGTTAAGTGACTTGCCCAAGGTCACAGGGAAAATAAAGTAGGGGAGTCGCGATTCCTGCTCATGCATTCTGGATCCGGAGTATGCATTCTTAACCCCTCTTGACTGCTTCAGTTGGGGATCACCATCTATCCGTACTTTCTGCTAATTACTCACCCAAGCGCAAACTACCTTTCTCTTTCCCCTCAGTGTATTAGTGCCCTAGAACCAACACATCGCCCTTCCTGTGGCACCTTCTGATCTCCATGCGGCCAACAGAGAGAATGATCTTACCCACCTCGTACAGTCTTGGGGCGCTCTTCCTCCCTTCATAAAGATTATTACTCACTGCTTGTTTTCTTTCATGGGGAGAAGTTGCCTCATGAAAGTGGTTGAAAGAGGGGCAGGCTGCGGACTTCGCTTCTCATCCCCACCTCCACAGCTTCCTTCTCCAGGGCACACGGTTCTCCCAGTGCCATCCCTGGACATGGGACATGACCATCCTTAGTAGTTTGCTTTTTGTCCCTGACTGCACTATGATCAGGACTGTCTCACTCCTCTCTTCATATTTTCTTGAGCTCTTAAAGGTGAATGACCCTTATTTCATTATCTTTACTTTTATAAAAACTAAGATTACTTACTGGTATTCTATGTACATTACTATTGGTTATTAATATTTAGTTTTTGTAAAGCAAAATGTTATTAGACTTACAGAGGATGCTGTTTGAGTATTCTACTAAGAAATTCGGCTGCTGAACTATATAGCTGGCAGCCAAGCAAAGCTCCCACTGGAATAGTTGGGATTACCAGAGTTTTTAGGAAGGATTTTTCATCAGGATACCATTAATATTGTCTTGAGTTGGTTGTTTTCAGTTGCTGTTGTTCTTGGTTTATATGATAAATGACTTAATTTAGTGTTATCAATTTAGTTTGTTGTGATTTATTATGTTAGCCCTCCACTGAATAATAATGCATATTTGTTCAGCTGAATTTTAGCCTGTAATTTTTCATTATATTGACTGAAGAATATATACATTATGTTTCAAATGTTGTCCATTTTCCCTAAAATTTGCTGCATTATCACTGAATTCCATTGGAAAGTGGTGATTTTTTTTGGGCTAGATGAAGTAGAGATCTTTTGTCCTAAGGGGACATGGTAAGAAAAGTTTTGAGAACTGCTTCACTATCCTACTACTTTTATTTTCTTTTGTTGACTCCCTTTTTTCTCTATCAGGGGCTTTTGATTTTTGGCGTTGTCCTGTCTGATGGATAACCCTAAATCGTAACTATCAGACCCAAGATTCAATCATGTGAACATCCTATAATACAAGTAATATCCACTGTCTTTGTCTTCAGTCTAGCTTGTTCCTGCCCGTGTTCATAGGAGGTGATCTCATCTTTCTTCCGTATCCCATGCAGAGGCAGCAGCATGCATAGACTTGGTGTTTCAGATCTCATGCTTTACCCTGGGTGCATGTTCATTATCATTATCTCTTGGTTTTCCATCACCGTCAGTAAACAGTTATGATAAAGGCAATAGGCTCTTCTTCCTACCGTTACCCTCAACTGTAAATCTCAGCCTCTATCCCTTTTCATAGTCTTTCCTGTTCTGTCTTTTGAAGCATTTCTAAGGCTCTTGGTTCTTACCTGTCCCTGAGATAGGTGTTCTAACTGCAGAGGAATTAAATAATAATAATTTGTGGTACCAAATTATTCTTCCAATTTTATCCCTTTTGTTTGAGGAGCCACAATGGCTTGACTTTTCCATTATATAACTATCCTTATTTTAATCTTGAAATAGTACTTGCAATATTGGTTGATTACTGTTTATCATAAGGAGTGACTTTCTTTATTTATTGTAATTCTAAAAGTCCCAAGCTTATCCTACATACAGAGGCTGTTGCCTAGAAGATTCTTTTGGGGAAGCAGCCATCTCTTCTCTGTCTTCATCTCAAAAATTATTTTGTTAGCTACAAGTCCTAATTTTGCAGATGAGGAAAGAAGCCCATTAGATGTAAGGGCATGTCTTGTTTTTAAAATAATATTGATTCTTGCCTTGTAGTGCTAATGCACTACAGAAATTGATCACAAAATATTGTGCTGCTAATACACTGCAAAAATTGATCACAGAATATTGGTCACAAATCACTCATGAACAATGGCTCTATATTCTCATTTTTCAAATCATATCTATGTATCTCTAGTCTTCTTTCATATCACTTATTCAAAATAAGCTGTTTCCTCACTTTGCTCTCTGGGTACTAGCAATTAATATTGTCTTAATTGTTATTTAAGATTTTAAAACAGACTTTTAAATTTAGCAGTGAAATACCTTGCCTTTAAAACATAGCTTTATTGAGATATTCATATACTGTACAGTTCACCAATTGAAACTGTACAATTCAATGTTTGTTTTTTTTTATCAAATTCACAGAATTGTGTAACAGTTACCACAGTCTAATTTTAGAACATTTTCATCAGTCCTGAAAGAAACCCCATACCCATTAGCAGTCACTCTTCATTCTGTCCCTTCCCCAGGCAGTCACTACTTTCTGTCTTCATGGGTTTGCCTATTTTGTTCACTTTGTATAAATGGAATCATAGAACATTTTGAGGAACTGCCAAACTGTGTAACAAAATGCATACACCATTTTTTAGTCCCACTAGCAATTTATAAGGGTTCTAGTTTCTCCATATCCTTGTCAGTACTTGTTGCCATCTTTCTTTATTTTAGCCATCCCAGTGGATATGAAATTGTATCTCACTGTCATTTTGATTTGCATTTCTCTGATGGTTAATCTTTTCATGTGCTTAACAGTTATTTGTTTATGTTTTATCTTTTTATGTTTTGTGTATTATGTTTTTTGGAGCAGTGCCTTCAGTTCCTTTGCTCAGTTTTAAATTGGATTATTTTTATTGTTGAGTTATAAGTGTTCTTTATATATTCTGGATATATCTTCTACCAGGAATAGGATTTGAAAATACTTTTTTCCGTTCTTTTGGGTGGTTTTTTTCATTTTTCTTGATGGTATCACCTGCTCTATGAAAGTTTTAAATTTTGATATGAGACCAGTGTATCTAGTTTTTATTTTTTTGCTTGTGCTTTTGGTGGTGTATCTAGGCAACCTTTGCTTAACCCAAGATTATGAAGATTTGCTCCTAAGAGTTGTATAATTTTATTTCTACGTCATGGTCTGTGATCCATTTTGAGTTAATTTTTGTCTGTCATATAAGGAAGGGTGTCCAATTTCATTCTTTTGCATGGTGATGTGCAGTTTTTCCAGCATCATTTGTTGATTATCCATTGGTTGATAATGATTATCCAATGGTTGATTAACCATTTTTTCTTATCCAGGTATATTTCTGGTTGACTTATTTTGTCTTTTTATCATGAAGTTTATGTTCTTTGTTTGTAGCAGCAGTTTGTGTTTACTGGACCTCCCTTGCTGAGTGTTCTCACCTGGGAAGAAGTTTGCTCTGTTGTTTTCAGCTCACGATTTTCTCTTTTTGGCTTAGTTGCTGCCTTCTATTTCTAAGGGGCTGGTGCTGTAAGAATGATATTATTGCTCTATTTGATCCTAGTAAAGAACTTTACTGTAGGGACCGAATCTTGTCTTACCATATGGAGTGGTTTTGTGCTATACTGCTTAGTTTTAAGATTAACAAAGGGTATTAATGATAGAATATTATCTATTTGATCTTTTTTTAAAAATTACTTTACAGTATTGTATTGGTTTCGCTGTACATCAACATGAATCCGCCACAGGGATACACATGTTCCCCATCCTGAACACCCCTCCCTCCTCCGATCTTTATCACTATTAAAACATTAAAAATTATGTCAATATTATAAAAATTTTGGAAGCTATATTAAGAATTACTTGTACTAATGTGACATAGCTGCTGTTGTTTTGGTGCATTTCCTTTTAGATGCTTGCTTTATTTCTTCTGTTGTTAAAAAATTGTGTTTTTGGTTTAGCAAGTTTTCTCTCTTGCTTATTTGGTGGTGGAGGTGGTTTAGTTGCTAAGTTGTGACCTTCTCTTGTGACCCCATAGACTAACCCACCAGGCTCCTCTGTCCCTGTCCATGTCTCTTGCATTGCAGACAGATTCTTCACTGCTGAGCCACCAGGGAAGCCCAAACTGTGTATAAAACTGCCTCTTCCAGAAAACAAATGTGGGGAATATTTTCAAAAGCTCTTTTGCTGAATGTCATTTGATAATTAAATATGGCGAACTGACCTCCCCACTTACTACCTCTCTGCCTTTGGCCACATGGCTTTGTTTTCCATCCTTTGGTCTCCCATTACCTGCTGCTGCTAAGTCGCTTCAGTCGTGTCTGACTCCGTGCGACCCCATAGATGGCAGCCCACCAGGCTCCTGTCCCTGGGATTCTTCAGGCAAGAACACTGGAGTGGGTTGCCATTTCCTTCTCCAATGCATGAAAGTGAAAGGGAAGTCGCTCAGTTGTGTCCGACTCTTAGCGACCCCATGGACTGCAGCCTACCAGACTCCTCCGTCCGTGGGATTTTCCAGGCAAGAGTACTGGAGTGGGGTGCCATTGCCTTCTCCACCATTACCTAAGTTTTACAAAATCCAGATAATCATAATCCTTGGTTGATGACACTTTCTCATTATTGGTCCCTGTATGGACCTCTTTAAGCAGTTAATTATTTTTGTAAGCAATTTACCACCTGAGTGGGCAATTTTTTTTCATCTTTAAATGGGGATACCACCTACATTGCAGGAACAGTATTAAAAAAAAAGGAGATAAAGCATTCTTCATGGTACCTTCTAGGTAGTAGTAACTCCGATAGTGTGAGTCGTATTCTGCCTTTTACCCTTGAGTTTGTAATGAGGACTTAGGTGTTTCATTGTTGTTGTTTAGTTGCTAAGTCATGTCCGACTCTTTGTGACTCCATAGACTATAGCCCACCAGCCATTTCCTTCTCCAAGGGATCTTCCCCACCCAGGGACTGATCCTGTGTCTCCTGCTTGTCGGGGGGATTCTTTACCACCAAGCCAGTGTTAATTACAAAATTTTGTGTTTGGAGTGATTCTTGACTTTTTTTCTTTTCCTTCTATTCATATATCTAAGGGATAAAATATTCATCAATAATCAGACCCTGGAAGTGGTTATTTTGAGATAGATTGGAGAATGGAGGAGGAGATAGGAAACTATTTTATAAAAGCAGTTTAGGTGACTCTGATATTCTCCCTCCTTGACAATCAATAAGGGGAAAGAAATGATCCCCTATTTCTAACATTAGTTTATTTTTTAGTAGTAACTACCCATTCATGGGAAACAGATGGGGAAACAGTGGAAACAGTGTCAGACTTTATTTTTTTGGGCTCCAAAATCACTGCAGAGGGTGATTGCAGCCATGAAATTAAAGGACGCTTACTCCTTGGAAGGAAAGTTATGACCAACCTAGACAGCATATTAAAAAGCAGAGACATTACTTTGCCAACAAAGGTCCATCTAGTCAAGGCTATGGTTTTTCCAGTAGTCATGTATGGATGTGAGAGTTGGACTATAAAGAAGGCTGAGCACTGAAGAATTGATGCTTTTGAACTATGGTGTTGAAGAAGACTCTTGAGAGTCCCTTGGACTGCAAGGAGATCCCACAAGTCCATCCTAAAGGAGATCAGTCCTGGGTGTTCGTTGAAAGGACTGATGCTGAAGCTGAAACTCCAGTACTTTGGCCACCTCATGCGAAGAGTTGACTCATTGGAAAAGACCCTGATGCTGGGAGGGATTGGGGGCAGGAGGAGAAGGGGACGACAGAGGATGAGATGGTTGGATGGCATTACTGACACAGTGGACATGAGTTTGGGTAAACTCCAGGGGGATCGCAAAGAGTCAGACACGACTGAGTGACTGAACTAAACTGAACATTTTAAAAAAACATTTTTTTAATATTTTAATTTATAACTGTAATGTAGTGACTTTTAAAAAGAAGAAACAGACAACAACAAACTTAATCCTACCACCCTGTCACAACTCTTATTTTTGTATATTTCTTTTAAACTTTTTCCATATTAATTTTATTATATTAGAAGAATAATATCATGTTATATGTTGCTTTTTCAGGTAACAGTTTTATACATTGTTATATATCTATTATTTTAGTGGCTTCATTCATGAATTAATTTATTCGTTTATTCAACAGATATTTATGAAACAACTTCTGTGTGCCTGGTATTCTTCTGGACTCTGAGTTATAATAGAGAACAAAATAGATATGTCCTTGCCCTTTTGGACCATGCATTATACTAGAGCACTTACAGAGTAAACAAACACATAGGCACATAAAATAATAGTGCTGTTTAGTGGTTATGTTACATATGATGGGATATTGTTTCTGACTAGGTGTTTAGAAAAAGTTGTTTGAAGGAGCAAGCCATATATCTCTTCCAGACAGCAGGCACAGTATGAAGACCCTCAGGAGAAGCATAGTGGGAGGTGATGGTAGGAAACCAGGAGGGTCCAGATAGCATAGACTAAGAAAGAGACTGTTTTTATTTCTAAGTGTCATGTCAACAAGGTGCAGAAGAGCGTTGAGCAGGGAAGTGACATGCACTAACTTAAGTTAAACAGAGAACATTCTGGCTGCTATATGGAGATTGGAGTAAGAGAAGAAACAGGAAAACCAGTCAAGAAAGTGAAAGAAAAATGAAAGTCGTTCAGTCGTGTCCGACTCTTTGTGACCCCATGTACTGTCCATGGAATTTTCTAGGCCAGAATACTGGAGTGGGTAGCCTTTCTGTTCTCCAGGGGATTTTCCCAACCCAGGAATTGAACTCGGATCTCTTGCATTGCAGGTGGATTCTTTACCAGCTGAGCCACAAGGGAAGCCCAAGAATAATGGAGTGGGTAGCCTATCCCTTCTTTAGGAGATCTTCCCCATGGGAAGAACCGGGAAGTCTCCTGCATTGGAATGGGACCAGGGTCTCCTGAATTGCAGGCAGATTCTTTACCATCTGAGCTATCAGGGAAGCTTTAACCAGTCAAGGGATATTTGGAATTGTAAGAGCTAAGAGATGGTTGTAGCATGCAGTAAGCTATTGGGGAGAAGGTGATGAGAAGTAGTTGGATTTAGAATATTATTTTGAAAACAAAGTCAAACTTTTGGGATTACTTATGGGGGTTAAAGAAAGAGAGGAACGAAGCATGATTCCAAGGCTCTTGCCCTAAGTAAATGGGTGAATAATGGTGGTGCCATTTGTTGGAATAGAGAATAAAGGGGAAGGAACTTTAGTTTTCTTCATAGCACTTCTGCCTGACATATATTTTTGATTGTCTCCTCTATTGGAATTTGTATTCCAGGAGGGGAGGAATTCTGTTCCTTTTGTTTTCTACTGTATCCTGGGAACCTAAGAGAGGGCCTGGCAAACAGTTGGTGCTCAATAAATATTTACTTAATGAATAGAATAAAATAATTGTACCATGAGCTGTTAATTATCTGGGGGATTAATTAACTGATTTGCGGATTGACTGTCTTTAAAAAAGTATGACTAGGCTTTTGATGGAGAAGGCAATGGCACCCCACTCCAGTACTCTTGCCTGGAAAATCCTATGGACGGAGGAGCCTGGAAGGCTGCAGTCCATAGGGTCGCTAAGAGTTGGACACGACTGAGCGACTTCACTTTCACCTTTCACTTGCATGCATTGGAGAAGGAAATGGCAACCCACTCCAGTGTTCTTGCCTGGAGAATCCCAGGGATGGGGAGCCTGGTGGGCTGCCGTCTATGGGGTCGCACAGAGTCGGACACGACTGAAGCGACTTAGCAGCAGCAGGCTTTTGAGCTGGAGAAGGCAATGGCACCCCACTCCAGTACTCTTGCCTGGGAAATCCCGTGGACGGAGGAGCGTAGTAGGCTACAGTCCATGGGGTCGCAGAGTCGGACACGACTGAGCGACTTCACTTCACTTCAGGCTTTTGAGAAGAAATAAAACTGCTGAAAATCTTGAAAACCTTGACATATCAGAAGACTTTTTTTTTGGAATTACATATAATTTTAGAGTTTCTTCTTCTCTTCATTGAAAGCATAACCTAAAGTAATTGACCTCTAATGCCTGTCATTCTTCAGTATTTTTGCAGTGTTGTTAAAAATTTTCAAATTTAAGTATAACTCTTGAGTAAAATGTTATTTTCTAAGTTAAAATATTTATAGATTTGGGAAAGAGGGGATAGAAATAAGTCTCAGTTACACTATGGAATAGTTCAGTCACTAGGTTGAGTCTGACTCTTTGCGACCCCGTGAACTGCAGCATGCCAGGCTTCCCTGTCCTTCACTTTCTCCCTGAGTTTGCTTGAACTCATGTTCATTGAGTCCGTGATGCCATCCAACCATCTTGTCCTCTGTTGCCCCACTTCTCTTGCTCTCAATTTTTTCGCAGCATCAGGGTCTTTTCCAATGAGTCAGCTCTTCACATCAGGTGGCCAAAGTATTGGAACTTCGGCTTCAGCATCAGTTCTTCCAATGAATATTCAGGTTGATTTCCTTTAGGATGGACTGGTTGGATCTCCTTGCAGTCCAAGGGACTCTCAAGAGTTTTCTCCAACACCACAGTTCAGAAGCATCAATTGTTTAGTGCTCAGTCTTCTTTATGGTCCAACTCTCACATCCATACATGACCCCTGGAAAAACCATAGCTTTAACTATATGGACCTTTATCAGCAAAGTGATGTCTCTGCTTTTTAATATATTGTCTGGGTTTGTCGTAACTTTTCCTCCAGGAGCAAGTGTCTTTTAATTTCGTGGCTGCAGTCACCATACGTGTGATTTTGGAGCCCAAAAAAAAGAAATCTGACACTGTTTCCACATTTTCTCCATTTATTTGCCATGAAGTGATGGGACCAGATGCCACGATCTTCATTTTTTGAATGTTGAGTTTCAAGCCAGCTTTTTCACTCTTTCCTCTTTGACCTTCATCAGAGGCCCTTTAGTTTGTCTTTGCTTTGGGATTGGAATGAAAACTGACCTTTTCCAGTCCTGTGGTCACTGCTGAGTTTTCCATATTTGCTGGCGTGTTGAGTATAGCATTTTCACAGCATCATCTTTTAGGATTTGAAATAGCTCAACTGAAATTCCATCACTTCCACTAGCTTTGTTCATAGTGATGCTTCCTTAGGCCCACTTGACTTCACACTCCACGATGTCTGGCTCTAGGTGAGTGCACCATTGTGGTTATCTGGGTCATTAAAAGCTTTCTGTACAGTATGAAGTAGGATAATGAATTTTTTTGTAGTTTGGTAATGTTAGGTTTTATTTTAATAACTTCATTGAATTGTCAGGCAAATTGGAAAAATGAACAAAGCCGTGTAGCTGGTAAGACAGTGTTGGTTTGGTTCTATCAGCAGTGGGCTCCAACTTTGATTTTATATGAGCTAAACACAAATTTTCATTGCAGCTTTTCCAGTAGAAGGTTATTCTAGTGTGTTATCTGATCAATTAGATTCAAGCCATAGAAAAATTAGTAGTCACAGACGGAAATTAAATGGGAGAGTAACATTTGGCAATCATTCCTATATTGAATTTGAAGAGTTTATCAGGTATCATCAGATCAAATATGTGATGCTGGTAAAACTCATGTGGAAGTTTTACCTAGTATAATTCTGAAAATAAAAAAATGAATAGGTAAATTATTTCTCTGGGTTAGAAATATTTAAAAAGTGCAAAGAAAAAGATATGAACCATAAAGCTAGTATGTTTCCTATTCCCTCTCTTTGTTTTATTAGTTTGTTGTTTATTCTTCCATTGTATTTTATTACAAATATAGGCATATGTGGTTTTATTTTCTCCTCCCCTTTTATATAATAAATAATGTATTGTATATACAGTTATGTAGCTTAGTGTCTTGTACTTTTTGTATTTTTTAATCAATATATATATCTCCAATATATTTTGGAGATCTGTCCATATCAGTATGTAATTTTCCTTATTCTTTTTTACAGCTACATAATGTGACTATATTATGGTTTATTCATCCAGTCCCCTATTTCTGTATATTTGGGTATTTGCAGTCTTCTGTTGGACAAAATGATACAACTGTGAATAACCTTGAATATCTGTCATTTCTTATTGTACACATTGTACTATATCTGTAGGATCTATTTTCAGAAGTGGGATTGCTAGGTAAAATGATGAATGTATGTCAACATTTTAATAAATTCTTTACTTTAAAATGTTACATTATATATTAAAATGTTTACATAATTTCCAGCATCTGCATAATTTGTCTATGAATTAGTTGCAAAAAATTATTGAGGACAGTTATTTAGTATGGACATTTATTTAGAAGGACAGTTATTTTGGAAGCAGTTTAGAATTTTAGATGACATTTATGATTTTGCTTTAGTTTGAAATATGATATGTGTAGTTTAAAATATGAATATAGTTTGAAAATGAATATTTTTATGTCATTGAGGAAAATAATATTTTTATTCTTGCCATCATCAGATTTGATAGCTTTTAGCATTTACTAATGATGTAATAATTGATTTAATCACATACAGGGTTTCAGCTTTCTGCTGAAAATAGCCTGAAGAAATTAAATTGGTGAGTAGCTTCCCTATGAAATGTGTGAATCTAGGTTGAGATGCTGAGCATCTATGATATTTAATATTTGCTTGGAGGAAATACCAAAAATAATAAGGGGGGATGAGTTAGTAAAAAGTGAGTTAAAAACAGAGCTGGTCACACTTGTGACCTGTTGTGACTAATAACTTATGTTTTAGAGATAACCTGCTAAGGCTATGAGAAAAAAGAGTAAAGCTCTTTTTTTTTTGTAGTGTTGTAGTATCTGCTGGAGTATGTAATAGAAAACAAAGAAGACAGTTTGCTGACTAACTGATGTTGCATGAACTTTATTCGAATATTTGAAATAAGCAGAGGTCAGCTAAGAAATAGAAAATGATAATGACATATTTTAATATTTTGGCTATTTTAAAAAGGAATTTGTGATGTAAATTTGTAAGTTATATTTATGTTGTATTTTACATTTATAGCTATCCTAAGGATGTTAAATGTTTTCTTTCAAATTGCAGGTAGCTTAGCATTAATATTTCCTTTACGTTTTGACTGATTTTTTGAAGGGTGATTAATTTTGTTTTACCTTTGTTTTGCGGTTATTCTCAATCTCCTTCCCCTCTTATTCTGGTTGACAGTTGACTGTTCTCCCCTTCCCTCTCTTTTTCTCTAATTTTCCCCTTGCTTTGTTGTAGAGAAGAATTAGATGGTTTCAAAAAATATATGTGATTTACAAAAATACACATAGTAGATACAGTCAACGGTGGTGAGCAACTTAGGGCGAGGGAAAGCAAAGGTAAGAAAGAATATGAAGTCAGGAGAGAGCTGTGAAAAGATTGTTAAAGTAGCCATCGGTTTGTCTCTAGGGTTTCCAGCAGCTAGTGCAAAACTGAGATATGCTTTGTTGTTTGAGTTATGGTGTAAAATTAAAAAGTAGTTACTTTTTTTTTTTTTTTTAAGAATTCAAAAAACGTTTAACAAATATCAAACACACGCAGGATAGAATCACTGTGAGTAGGGGGAAGGGAGAGGTTGACTTGACACTCAAGAGCCTCATCAGGAGCGGCAGAGACTGGTGGAGGCTGGAGAGCCACACACACTGACCCGTGAGCACTTGACGAAGCGCAAGGCACAGACTGTCTGGGTCTAGATAATGGTTCTTCCTTCAGCAGTGTCTCCTTCTGCGTGGATCTCAGTTATCCTCCCAGACTATCCAGGTTTTCCAGGCACGAGATCTCTTGGGTGTCCTCAGTCCTCTGGGAAATGGGCAACAAATGGCATCTAGGGCAGGCTGTTTCTCGGGTGAGGCAGATGGCACCAGCCACCAAGAACAGAAGGATGCTGAAGCCCAGGACGTGGTAAGGCCACTGTATGGAGAACTGCGGGGGCCCGGGCTTCATCCGCAGACTCTGGATCTCCAGGGCGTGCAGCAACAAGGCCAGGAAGGCACAAGCCCCTGTGAGGAAACTGAGGAAGGCTGACACAGAATTGTGCTTCCGGGTCCTCGGAAAGAGCTGAGACGCAAAGGACACCATGATGAGAGTGGTGAGGAAAGAGCGGCGGCCAGCAGGGAGACTTGGGTGAGGACGACGCAAATGGGTGAGGGGCGGGGCTTCCAGCACTTGGTATGGAAGCAGTTCTCAAACAGGCCAGGGAAGAACACTTCCTGGGACTCCTCGTCCACCAGCCGCACCCAGAAGGGGAAGATGGAGACCAGCCAAAAGTAGTTACTTTGGAGAAGCACAGCTATTCTTGGTTCTGAGTGAGACCAGAGAGCTGCTTATACCATGTGTCCTCACAAAGAAGACCCCATGTAATGTAGCTTTAATATCTGTATAGTAAACCAGCATTATGTGACAGGCTGCTTCTTACGTTGTCCTCTAGTGAAAACATATGGCATAACCAGAGCACAATTTAGTAAAAGCAGTTCTGCAGGGAGTCAAGGGAATGCAGGTGTCTGCTTGTCTTGCCTTAATCAAGGCATAGATTTGATAATACCTACAGTGAAAGTTGTGCACTTATCTCCTTTTTTTTGGTTATTGATCACTTTGAGAATCTTTGAATGCTGTACACCCTTTCCTTAGTAAAATGCTTGTGACCAGTCTTCATCACTTCTGATCTAGAAGAGTGCATGCATTGCATGTACGTTAGTTAATTCTTCCTAAGTACTGCTTTTAGTAGTCAAGGTTTTTGACAATGACAATTATCAATGAGTTCAAGATTATACATATATGTACTTGCCTTTCTTTCTCAATGTATCACTTGCCTTTGTTCTTAGTTAAGTAAGACCCATGTGTGCTTTAAAAGTAAACTATCTGTGGGTTGGAATATTTTTATGAAAGTTGAAGAACCCGAATAAGCCACTTTATTCCTTCAAAAGAAATACAGTGAGAGAGAGTACTTAAGGATAGGGCCAAAGGTCTTTGGAAGTTATCTGGGTTGTGTTCTAGAATGACGTAAATGCTGTTAAAGCCATAATAATTTTATTCCTAATAGTCTTAAATTTGGTGTTAAAAAAGACATCCCACCTTGGCCATTTAAAAAATTGCCAGCAAATAAAGTAATCGTAGATATTTTGTCTTAAGTTGTGTAATTTAGAGTATACTCTCAGGAAAAGGTATGCGTTATTAATTAATGGAGGTTATTTACCTACAATGTCTGGAACCTAACTTACTCTCAGTTCAGTTCAGTTGCTCAGTTGTGTCTGACTCTTTGAGACCCCATGGACTGTAGCAAGCCAGGCCTCCCTGTCCATTACCAACTCCTTGAGCTTACTCAAACTCATGTCCATCGAGTTGGTGATGCAATCCAACCATCTCATCCTCTGTCGTCCCCTCTCCTCCTGCCTTCAGTCTTTCCCAGCATCAGGGTCTTTTCCAGTGAGTCATTTCTTCGCATCAGGTGGCCAAAGTATTGGGAGTTTCAGTTTCAGCATCAGTCATTCCAATGAATATTCAGGACTGATTTCCTTTAGGATGGACTGGTTTGATCTCCTTGCAGTCCAAGGGACTCTCAAGAGTCTTCTCCAACATCACAGTTCAAGAGCATCAATTCTTCAGCACTCAGCTTTCTTTATAGTCCAACTCTCACATCCATACATGACTACTGGAAAAACCATAGCTTTGACAAGATGGACCTTTGTTGGCAAAGTAATGTCTCTGCTTTTTACTATGCTGTCTAGGTTGGTCATAACCTTTCTTCCAAGGAGGAAGCATCTTTTAATTTCATGGCTGCAATCACCATCTGCAGTGATTTTGGAGCCCCCCCAAAATAAAGTCTGTCACTGTTTCCATTGTTCCCCATCTATTTCCCATGAAGTGATGGGACCGGATGCCATGATCTTAGTTTTCTGAATGTTGAGTTTTAAGCCAACTTTTTCACTCTCCTCTTTCACTTTCATCAAGAGGTTCTTTAGTCCTTCTTTGCTTTCTGCTGTAAGGGTGGTGTCATCTGCATATTTCTGAGGTTATTGATATTTCTCCCGGCAATCTTGATTCCAGCTTGTGCTTCATCCAGCTCAGTATTTTGCATAATGTGCTCTGTGTATAAGTTAAATAAGCAAGGTGACAGTATACAGCCTTGATGTACTCCTTTCTTGATTTGGAACCAGTCTGTTTTTCCATGTCCAGTTCTAACTGTTGCTTCCTGACCTGCATACAGATTTCTTAGGAGGCAGGTCAGGTGGTCTGGTATTCCCATCTCTTGAAGAATTTTCCACAGTTTGTTGTGAGCCACACAGTCAAAGGCTTTGGTGTAGAAGTAGATGTTTTTCAGGATCTCTCTTGCTTTTTTGATGATCCAGTATTTTATTTGATGATCCAGGTATTGTCAATTTGATCTCTGGTTCCTCTGCCTTCTCTAAATCCAGCTTGAACATCTGGAAGTTCACGGTTCATGTACTGTTGAACCTATTCTAGATTTATAATTAAAAAACTGAGATGTATAAGTCTCAAGAGCACAGTGATTGATAAAATAAATTTAACCATGTAATATGTCTTTGCATAGCTGTGGACTGTGACTTAGAACTTTGAAAAACATGCATTGCCCAATTAAACATCTAAGTAAGCAAGAACTATCACAGTACAACCAGCTAGATTACTTTGATGTGATTTGTGATGATACATATGGACTAGGACTCTGTTAATACATGCCTCCCATTCACAGTTTTCTTTTTCTTTTTTTTTAAGTTTTTTTTTTGATAAGCACCATTTCTAAAGTCTTTATTGAATTTGTTATAATATTGCTTTTGTTGTTTATGTTCTGGTTTTTTGGTTGTGAGGCATATGGGATCTTAGCTTCCCCACAAGGGAATGAACCTGCACCCCTGGAATTGGAAAGTGAAATCTTAAACAGTGGACTCTTAGGGAAGTCCCCCATTCAGAGAGTTGATGATCATCTCATTGACATGTGTCTTGCACTATAATAAATTTACCTTCAGTTATACGGTAATTTGATAATCAGACTAGGTAAAAGCAAAAGCAAAAACAATGACCGTAATAACAGACTTTTAAAAAGAGTAGTTCTATAATTTTTTTAGTATTTAGATGTTTCCAGTGTTTAGGATATCTGAGGTTATTGATATTTCTCCCAGCAATCTTGATTCCAGCTTGTGCTTCTTCTAGCCCAGTGTTTCTCATGATGTACTCTGCACAGAAGTTAAATAAGCAGGGTGACAATATACAGCCTTGATGTACTCCTTTTCCTATTTGGAACCAGTCTGTTGTTCCATGTGCAGTTCTAACTGTTGCTTCCTGACCTGCATATAGGTTTCTCAAGAGGCAGGTCAGGTGGTCAGATATTCCCATCTCTTGAAGAATTTTCCACAGTTTATTGTGATCCACACGGTCAAAGGCTTTGGCATAGTCAATAAAGCAGAAATAGATGTTTCTCTGGAACACTCTTGCTTTTTCCGTGATCCAGCGGATGTTGGCAGTTTGATCTCTGGTTCCTCTGCCTTTTCTAAAACCAGCTTGAACATCTGGAAGTTCACGGTTCACATATTCCTGAAGCCTGGCTGGAAGAAGCACAAGCTGGAATCAAGATTGCTGGGAGAAATATCAGTAACCTCAGATATGCAGATGACACCACGCTATGGCAGAAAGTGAAGAGGAACTAAAAAGCCTCTTGATGAAAGTGAAAGTGGAGAGTGAAAAAGTTGGTTTAAAGCTCAACAATCAGAAAACAAACATCATGGCATCTGGTCCCATCACTTAATAGGAAATAGATGGGGAAACAGTGGAAACAGTGTCAGACTTTATTTTTTTGGGCTCTAAAATCACTGCAGATGGTGACTGCAGCCATGAAATTAAAAGATGCTTACTCCTTGGAAGAAAAGTTATGACCTACCTAGATAGCATATTGAAAAGCAGAGACATTACTTTGCCAACAAAGGTCTGTCTAGTCAAGGCTATGGTTTTTCCACTAGTCATGTATGGATGTGAGAGTTGGACTGTGAAGAAAGCTGAGCACCGAAGAATTGATGCTTTTGAACTGTGGTGTTGGAGAAGACTCTTGAGAGTCCCTTGGACTGCAAGGAGATCCAACCAGTCCATTCTGAAGGAGATCAACCCTGGGATTTCTTTGGAGGGAATGATGCTGGAGCTGAAACTCCAGTACTTTGGCCACCTCATGGGAAGAGTTGACTCATTGGAAGGGACTCTGATGCTGGGAGGGATTGGGGGCAGGAGGAGAAGGGGACGACCGAGGATGAGATGGCTGGATGGCATCACCGACTTTATGAATGTGAGTCTGAGTGAACTCCAGGAGTTGGTGATGGACAGGGAGGCCTGGCGTGCTGCGATTCATGGGGTCGCAAAGAGTCGGACACGACTGAGCAACTGAACTGACTGAACTGACTGACTGAGTGTTTAGGATGCTGAATAAATATTCTTTTGTGATAGGCCATTTGCGAAAAGTGGTAATTTGGATTAAAATGAGGCTCTTTTGCTATAATTATTTTTGAATAAAAAGCTGTGGAGTAACACAGACTTTCAGTTTTGATTGTGTTTTTATGCACTTGGAACATGACAGGCTGGGATGAAGCTGCATCTTTTGGCACTGTAATTTTGTTTAGTGAAGTACTGACATCTTATTTCTTGTCCAAGCCTTTGCTCTTATTGTTTCAATATCTGTATATTTGAAAAGTGCTTTTTAATGTTTTTCTCCTTTGCAAATTTTGGCTTTGTTTCTTTCCTTATATTTTTGCTTGCTTTTTGTATCTGTCTTCTGCTTCCTGTGAAACATCAAAGCAAGCAAGAATCATCACAATGCAACTAACTTTCACTTTCTGGGGAAGCTCTGGTGCCAATAAACAATAAAATTTTAAGGGTATTGATATGAAATGTGATCTTGCCAAGAAATATGAACGAATAAAGGCTTCCCTGGTGGCTCAGCAGTAAAGAATCCACCTACAATGCAGGAGATGCTGGTTCGATCTGTGGGTCGGGAAGATCCCCTGGAGGAGGGCATGGCAACGACTCTAGTATTCTTGCCTGGAGAATTCCATGGTCTGAGGAGCCTAGTGGGCTACAGTCCATAGGGCCACAAAGAGTTTGACACGACTGAAGCAACTGAGCACGCACACGTGGATGCACACAAAAACAGCAGACATTGAGCTTGACTGAAACCATGTTATGAAACGTTTTTGGTATGGAGTTTGATTTTGAGAAAGACGTGTTGGAATAACACATTAAAAAAATAAGAAATAAGGGAGCTAGCCAAACATTTTGTTTTTGTTGAGGTAAAAGAATTACTTGACATTTATAAGGGAGAAGTGTACAACAAAGATCTTTTGGCATTGGAGTAGCAAAAGAAAGAGGAAAATGGAATGAGAAGAGCTCTGGAAATCTAAAGTAAAATAGGCTACTGGAAGCATTTTAAATGGTAAGTGTGGATCTGACTCTATACATTTATTATTTGCCTTTTTAAAAAAGGTAACTTTTTGTTTTGAGATAACTGGGGATTCAGTTCTAAGAAATTACACGGAGATCTCCTGTACCTGCTACACGCTTTCCTCCACTAGTAACATCTTGAAAAACTGTAGCACTATATATCAGGATCAAGATACTGGCATTTTTACAGTCAAAGTACAGAACATTTCCACCATCAAAGCATCCCTATTTTCCTTTTGTCCCTATATGCTCTTTCATCCCTGACAGCCAGTAAACTGTTCTCTATTTCTATAATTTTGTCATCTCAAGAATGTTATATAAATGGAACCATACAGAATGTAACATTTTGAAATTGGCTTTACTCACTCAGTATAATTTCCTGGAGATTTTATCCAAATTGATGTGTTATATCAAGTTTGTCCCTTTTTATTGCAGAGCAGTATTCCATGGTATAGCTGTACCACAGTTGTTTAATCATTTGCCCATTAAAGGACATCTGGCTTGTTTACAGTTTTTGGTTATTAAAATGAAACTGCTATAAATACATCTGTAAAGGTTTTGCATTTTGGTTGAACACACATATTCACTTCTTTGGGCTATATAACTGGTAGTGGAATTGCTGGGTCATACAGTAACTCTGTGTTTAACCTTTTGAAGAACTACTAAACTTGTTTTCTAAAGTGGTGGTACCATTTTATATCCCCACCAGCAATGTAGGTGGGTTCCATTTTTCCAGATCCTTGCTAGCATTTGGTATCACTATTTTTTGTTTTAGCCATTCTGATATGAGTGTAGTAATATTGCATTGCGGTTTTAATTTGCATTTTTCTAACTGCTAATGATGCTGAATATCTTGTCATGTGCATATTTGCCATATGTGTATATACTTTGTTGAATTGCCTCTTCATGTGTTTTGCCCAGTTTCTAATTGGATTTTTTAAATTGTTGAGTTTTGAAAGGTGTATATCCTAGATACTAGTCCTTTATTGTATGTGTAATTTATAGACATTTTCTACCACTCTGTGACTTGTCTTTTCACCCTCTTAACAGAGTCGTTGCAGATCAGAAGTTTTTTATTTTGATGAAGTTCAAGTTACCATTTCTTCTTCATATAGAACATATTTTTGGTGTCAATTCTGAGAGCTATTTGCCTAGCCCTAGATCTTGAGGATTTTCCCGTGTTGTTTTTTAATCCTAAAAGTTTATAGTTTTACTAAAATGTAAAGCCTGTGATTCATTTTGAGTTAATTTTTGTAATTTTGTAGTTTTTGTATAAGCAGTGAGACTTCAGAGTTTCTCTCTCTCTCTCCTCCTGTCCTCTCCCCGCCCCC
>SJYQ01004270.1:84243-176879 GCA_006410935.1 Redunca redunca
CCAGGGAGCGTGCACTTTGGTGGTTTCTCTAGTGCTGATGTTGTTTTTGCTCTTGTAGCAGCTTCAAATAACAGTTTGAGAATTTTCCTTTTTTCTAACGCTATAAACTGTCTCTCATGCTGAGTGTGTTCAGTTGCTCAGTTGTGTCTGACTCTTTGAGACCCCATGGACTGTAGCCTGCCAGGTTCCTCTGTCCTTGGAGTTTCACAGGTACGAATACTGGAGTGGGTTGCCATTTGCTTTTCTAGGGTATCTTCCCAACCCAGGGATTGAACCTGCATCTCTGGCATCTCCTGCAGGCAGATTCTTTACCACTAGCACCAACTGGTAAGCCCATCTCTAGTGCTACCTATCTCTATATTTATAATACTGTAAATTACCTCTGGTGCTATAAATAGCTCAGCTCTGCTTTATCTGTGGCCCACAAATTTTGATATGTCGTATTTTCATTTAGTTTATTGTATTTTTGTTTTCCCTTTAGACTTCCTATTTGACCCATGAATTATTTAAAAGTGTGTTGTTTAGTGTCTAAGGATTTGAATATTTCCTGTTACCAATTTCTAGGTTGATTCTATTGTGGTTGGAGAAGATACTGTGTTGATTTCAGGTCTTTTGAATTTGTTGAGGTTTGTGTTATGGACTATATGGTCTTTCTTGATATATATTCTACAGACTTTTGAAAAGAATGTGTATTTTGTTAAGTGTGTAGGCTCAGTTATGATCAATTCTGCCACCCCATGGACTGAATAGCAAACCAGCCTCCTCTGTCCATGGAGTTTTCCAGGCAAGAATACTGGAGCGGATTGTTGTTCAGTCACGCAGTCATGCCCAGCTCTTTGTGACCCCATGGACTGCAGCACGCCAGGCTTCCTTGTCCTTCACTGTCTTCTGGAGTTTGCTTGAACTCATGACCATTGAGTCAGTGATGCCATCCAACCATCTCTCCCTCTGTCATCCCCTTCTCCTCCTGCCTTCAGTCTTTTTCAGAATAAGGTCTTTTCCAATGAGTTGGCTCTTTACATCAGGTGGCCAAAGTATATGGAGCTTCAGCATCAGTCCTAAAAGATGATGCTATTAAAATGCTACACTCAGTAACTGGAGCAGGTAGCCATTCCTGCTCCAGGGGATCTTCCTTACCCAGGGATCGAACCCATGTCTCTTGCATCTCCTGCATTGGCTTCTTTGCCACTGCACCACCTGGGAGGCCCATTCTGTTGGGCAGAGTATTTTATAAATGTTCATTAGATTTCCATTAATCTGTGTTTTTCTATATCCATGCTGATATTCTATTTCTCTTAATTGTTGAGAGAGGGGTATTGAAGTCTCTTAATTATAGTTGTGGAATTGTCTATTTCTCCTTTCAGACCTGTCCATTTTTGCTTCATAGCTTTATCAACTCTTTTGTTTGGTACATATGAATTTAGAATTGTGATATCTTCTTAGTGGACTGAGCATTTCATTGTTTTTTTTCCTGGTAATTTTCTTTGCTGTGAACTCAGCTTTATCTGATGATAATATTAAATATTAAATTATTAATTAATATAAATTAATATTGATTGAAATATTAAGTATTAAATCTGATGATGATAATAGATTACCCATTTTCCTTTTTTACTGTTTACATAAGTTTCCACTCTTTTATTTTTTATCTGCCTCACTGTATTTTAATTTGTGCTGATGGCCTATAGTTGCATTTTTTGATCTACCCTTTCAGTCTTTGTCAGGTGTCATTAGAACATTTACATTTAATATAATTATTGATATGCTAAATCTTAGTTCTGCTGTTTCATTGTTGTTTTCTGTTTATTCTCTCTTTTGTTTTTCTGTTTTCTTTTTTATGCTTTTCTTTGAATTACTTGAACGTTTTTAGAGAATTTCAGTTTGACTTATGTAATGTTTTTGAGCGTGCACTTTGGTGGTTTCTCTAGTGCTGATGTTGTTTTTATTTAACTTCCTAGCGTTTTTCTAGTATCATCATTTTCTGCTTTGAGTGAAGTATGGAAACCTTATTCCCCCCTCACCATGTCCCTTTATTTATCCACATTTCTGCTTACTGTGTCCTTTCTGTTACTCCAAGCTTTCCTTTTTTTTTTTTTTTTAAAAAAAATCATTTCCTTTCTGTTTAGAGAACATCCTGTAGACATTCTTTTAGAGTAGGCATGCTGGCAACAAATTCTCTTCACATGGGAATGGCTGAGTTTTCCTTCACATGAGAATGTGTTGATTTTTCCTTCATTCCTAGAGGGATATTTCTCCTGGGTATAGGATTCTGGTTGAAAAGTACTCTGCCACTTCTTTCTGGCCTCCATGGTTTCTGATGAGAAGTTTGTTGTCATTTGAGTAATTTTTCCCTTAGAGGAAAGATGTCATTTTTCCTCTGATTACTTTCAAGATTTTTTTTCTGTCTTTAGTTTTCAGGAGTTTAATTTATAATGTGTCTTGGCATGAATTTCTTTGGGTTTATCCTGTTTGGGATTTGCTGATCTTTTTGAATTGGTAGGTTTGTATCCCTTGCCAAATTTGGGGAGTTTTTAGCCATTATTTCTTCAAGAACTTTCTTGCCTCATCCTTTTTCTATTCTCCTTCTAGGACTTTGGTAACACGAATGGTAGATTTTTTGGTACAGTCCAATGGCCCCTGAGGCTTTGTTTGTTCTTTCAGTTTATTTTCTCATGTTGTTCTAATAACATGATTTCTCCTGTTCTTTTATTTCACTGAGTCTTTTCCTCTGTCCCTTTCACTCTATTCTTGAGTCTAGCCACTGAGTTTTTAATTTCAGTTCTTGTATTTTTCAGTTCTAAACTCTTCATTTGGTTATCATTTCCTGTATTTCTTTGTTGAGGTTCTCTTTCTGTTTCAAGCATGTACATAATTATTTGTTGAATCATTTTTATCATGGCCACTTTGTACTCTTCGTCAGATAATTCTTTTCTGTTGTCTCAGTTTTGGCACCTACTGATTGCCCTTTTCATTAGTTTGGCAACTTCCTGGTTTTTGGTATGAAGAATGATTTTTAGTTGAAATCTGTACATATTTGTATTATGTTAAGTGACTCTGGCTCTCATTTAAGCCTATTCTTTTAGCTGGCTTTCTTTGATACCACTTTGGTAGGAGAATGTGTGGGTCACTGCTTCAGTACTGCTAGCTAGGATGCCCCCTTGGTTTCTGTTGACATCTGAGAGAGGGTTCTCATCACCGCCGGAGATGGCAGTTCTGACTCTACTTGGTCTCTGCTGACACTGTGGTGTGGGAGAGGGGGCTGTAACCATTTGGTGGGGAGGAAAGTTCCAGATCCCTTCTTGGCCTTCTCTGACACCCTGACTGGGGTGTTGGGTGCTTTGTCATCCATCACCTGTGAGGGTAGATTTCTAGGTTTTCTTTCTGACTGTGGTGGTCTGGGTTATGGGTGGGTCACTTTCCCCACCCTCCCTTCCCCCCAGCCCTGTGGTGTTTATCTTGAATAGAAGGGTGATTGTAGAAATGTTTTCTGTCTTGACTGACTGCCTCTTTGGTCATCTTTTGACTAGAGAGAGCAAGAGTTTGTGGGGGCTTTTAAAATTTTGCACCTGTTTGTGTTTCTGGGTTGCCAATCTTAGTTCCAAGTCTGAGATGTGAGGCAAAAGAAAGCACAGGGAGCTCATTGTGTCATTCTTTTTGTTTTGAGATCCAAGCCAGTTTGCTGCCTTCTTTCCACCTTTCATATTTTATTTCGTTTTACATGTAATGTCTAGAGTTTTTAGTTATACTAATTGGGAGAAATAGAAAATACTATGTCTGCTACATCTTTCCAGAAGTGGAAGTCTTATTATAAGGCTTTTGATTTTCAGTTTTTTGTTTTCTTTTTATAAGTATGATGCATGCTTATTAGTAAAAATAAAATTAAGCAGTAGAGAGAGTATAAAGATGATACAAGTATATATCAGGCAGAAATCTATTTATGAGATATAACCATCATTAACTTTAGGTGAACTTTTTACTTAAGGTAAAAAGTCAGTTTCCATATTTTCAGTTCAGTCACTCAGTCGTGTCTGACTCTTAGGGACCCCATGAATTGCAGCACGCCAGGCCTCCCTGTCCATCACCAACTCCTGGAGTTCACTTAGACTCACGTCCGTGATGCCATCCAGCCATCTCATCCTCGGTCATCCTCTTTTCCTCCTGCCCCCAATCGCTCCCAGCATCAGAGTCTTTTCCAATGAGTCAACTCTTCGCATGAGGTGGCCAAAGTACTGGAGCTTCAGCTTTAGGATCATTCCTTCCAAAGAAATCCCAGGGTTGATCTCCTTTAGAATGGACTGGTTGGATCTCCTTGCAGTCCAAGGGACTCTCAAGAGTCTTCTCCAACACCACAGTTCAAAAGCATCAATTCTTTGGCGCTCAGCCTTCTACACAGTCCAACTCTCACCCATACATGACCACAGGAAAAACCATAGCCTTGACTAGATGGACCTTAGTCGGCAAAGTAATGTCTCTGCTCTTGAATATACTATCTAGGTTGGTCATAACTTTTTTTCCAAGGAGTAAGCGTCTTTTAATTTCATGGCTGCAATCACCGTCTGCAGTGATTTTGGAGCCCCAAAAAATAAAGTCTGACACGGTTTCTACTGTTTCCTCGTCTTTTTCCTGTGAAGTGATGGGACTGGATGCCATGATCTTTGTTTTCTGAATGTTGAGCTTTAAGCCAACCTTTTCACTCTCCTCTTTCATCAAGAGGCTTTTTAGCTCCTCTTCACTTTCTGCCATAAGGGTGGTGTCATCTGCATATCTGAGGTTATTGATATTTCTCCCGGCCATCTTGATTCCAGCTTGTGTTTCTTCCATTCCAGCGTTTCTCATGATGTACTCTGCGTGTAAGTTAAATAAGCAGGGTGACAATATACAGCCTTGAAGTACTCCTTTTCCGATTTGGAACCAGTCTGTTGTTCCATGTCCAGTTCTAAATTGAATTCCATTCAATTTTAGGCAATATTAATTAATTTCCCATTGTGGAAGAAAAGAGAAGTTAGTGCTTTTTCTTTTTTCCCAATGGCTTTATTGAAAATAGTTCATGTACTATACAATTTACTTATTTAAACTGTAGTATTAAGTGGTTTTTAGTATATTCTAGGCTACATAGTTTCTCCAGAAAACAGTCCCCTGATACCTTGTTAGGTGTTGGGCTGCTGGAATCTCCATGTATGGGGTACATGTGCATGGGTTTGACTGTTCTGTATTAACTATTTCAATTAACCTGTTTGTTTTCAGTGCTTCCGTTATTCATGGCATTCTAAATCCTGACCTTCTCCATGGTTGTGGTTGTGGTACCTAGACTCCCTTTTGGATTTCATTCCATTGGCAAATAGACTCTTTTTTGTACTAATCTGCTTCATCCTTATTGCCTTTTAGCAGCTTTTCTTCCAGAAAATGTTGCTATATCTTGTTAGCTGCAGGTTCTTTCCTAGTTCTTTTTGGAGTAATAGGCTTACCTTTTCCTTTAGTGGAGTCTTCGGAGGGAGGAAGATAAATGTATGTTGTTGTTTCATCAGATTGAAATAGAAGTCTGAAAGCGAGTTAACTCACACTGCTCAAGCTGTTACCCTCTAGGCTGAAGCCAGTATACATTAGAGTGGATATTCACTAGAGTTTTAAAAATGAAGGAAAGCTCTAAAGATTTCCTGTGGCTACTAACTGGCTGTCCTGCTCCCCATCCCGCATTTATCAATGCTGTTTTCGTGTGACGTGATGACCCTCTCCCATGCAAGGAACTTTTTCACTACTCCTAATTTTCTTTCCACATAGTTTGTATCTTTTTCTCCTCTTCCCTTGTTTTACACTGCTGTCTTTTCTCATCCAGTGTACCTCGGTTTTCTCTATCCATGATTATCCTATAGAAACCTTATTTATATATGTGTTCCAGTGTTTGCATTTCTTCTTTTTCTTTCATATTTTATAAAAAGTGTATTGGTTGAGTGATTTTCCTTTAAACTTTATTGTTTTCTATTTTATGTAAAATTTTATGTCATATCTATGAGTGTGTGGCCGCCCTTAGGCGATTCTTTAAAATTTTTCTTTTGATAATTGAGTAACCTTTATGTTCCAGGTACTTTATTTTTAAACAGTAATGGATTTTAAATATTTAAAAATTTTATGTTTATTATAAAAAAGAAACAATTTAGAAATATATAAGTAAAATTCCCTCTCTTCCCCACTCTAAATTTGTCTCTTCAAAGCATTATTAATTTGATGTACAGTTTTCCAGACTTTTTTCTATGCTTATATAAGCATGTGTATATACATTCTTGCATTTGTATGTACATACATAGTCTTATAGTTTTCTTTTTAGCTAAGAATTATCATTTACATTTTGTTACATACCTTTTTTTTCTATTTAGCAATATGTAAATATGTCAGGTATCTTTATGAATTGAAACTTCTAACTCTACTTTCATTCTTTTTAATGACTGCAGAATACTTTGTTGTAGAATTAAATATTCCTCTCTTGATGGACATTTAGATAGTCTCCTTTTCCTCATTCCCCACATTGTTTTTACAAAAATTTTTGTTATCAATGTCTCTTTATATATTAGTACTATAGGATAGACTTCCCTGGTGGCACAGACGGTAAAGCGTCTGTCTACAATGCAGGAGACCCGGGTTCCATCCCTGGGTTGGGAAGATCCCCTGGAGAAGGAAATGGCAATCCACTCCAGGACTATTGCCTGGAAAATCCCATGGACAGAGGAACCTAGTAAGCTACAGTCCACGGGGTTGCAAAGAGTTGGACATGACTGAGCAACTTCACTATAGAATAGATTCTCAAATGTGGGATTGTTAAATATGAACTTTGTAAATTTAAAACTTTGATAAGTATAGCCAGTTCTTGTCATATTCTTTTTTCTTTCCAAATGAATTTAATGTGGAAAATTTAAAGGGTACAAAATTGAAAAAACAGTATAATAAATTCCTGTGTACCCTTCTCACAGTCTTAACAGTGATCAACACACAACAAATCTTACTTCATCTAATTCTCTAACTGCCTACCCCTTCTCCCCATGCCAACCTTGGCTAGTTTTGAAGTAAGTCCTAGACATCATATCAATTCTTCCATAAACATTTCAGAAACACCTGTATTACTTCTGGAAAATTTTGGTTTGATTTACAAATATTTGCTTCGTACATAGACTCCTAGGAACTTATTTATTGAATGAATCAGGGACTGCCTGTAGTTGGTCTGAAATTATCCTTTCTGGCAATAATTAGGCAGCAAGGCTAGCTGTCTAAGGTCATACCTAAAACTGTATAATCAATATATAAGATGTAGCTTTTGTTTCCATTTTCTGCAGGTAGGCATGGGGAGGGTGGGATGGGGAAGAAAAGCATACATTCAGCTCAACCAAAAGAGTTTAAACCTTTAGGGTATAAGACTAAACAACAGTAAAAGAAGCCTTTGTTTATCTCACTGAGTTATCATCTGATCTTTCAGAAGAGTTTGCCTATAGTTCCCAGCTCCTGCACCAAATTTTAGGAATTGACTCTAAAGACTTTGATTTCATAATTTTTTTACTGAGAATCTTAAGTAAGGAAGCCTAATGCAGTTGATATTCTTTGTTATGATTCATTGCATTCATTGAGGATGCTGGCATGTAATTATAATGGATTTTAATAATTATAATTATTAGTACATATTACTTAATATGTACTAATGGATTATTTAGTAATGTACTACTTTTTTTTTTGTAAACTGAGGATGAGGAAAAGGTTCTTTAAAATAATGACTCAATAAAAAAAATAAAAATAAAATGAAATAATGACTCATGCCCTTCTCCCTAATTAGAAAAGACCATTCATGTGGAGGAGGTAAATTGGCAAAGTGATTCTTAAATACTGCTGGAGTGAGGAAATCTTTCTAAGGCTTCGTTTAGCTTGAACTTTAAAATCAGTTGTATAGTATGGGGGCCTGTGATCAGTACTTTAAAGTGGCCTTATTTCAACACACAAAGTTCTGAGAGTTTATAAAGCTGGGAAAATAACTTCCCAAAGGTATACCAGACTTAAAATGTCATCATCTCCTTTGTCAAATTTGGACAGCATGACCCAGAATTTGCCCTTGTTAACGAGACTTATTAAAAAAAGAGTTTATAATAATTAATTCTTAAAATAATTCCCAGGTCTCATTTTCCTGCGGTTTTATTTCCTATGTTATTACATAAACTTGGTCAAGAGTTTTATTTTTTGCTATCTGTCAGTCTTTGACAAAGTAGGAGGACAAATTCCATGACGTTTGCAGTCAGGTTTCTTTTTGGCTGTGCTGTGCGGCCTGCAGGATCTTAGTTCCCTGACCAGGGATTGAACCTGTGCCTCCTTTCTTGGGTGCACAGAGTCTTAATCAGTGATCAAAGCAGCAGGGAGAAATTTCTTAAGATACTTGAAGTAGAGTTGTAAAAGTCTATCACTGTATTACAACAAGTTGCTAGAAAGACTTTGAAATTACTTTAATCTTTCTGGCTCTCCTCAGTTTGCTAGTCTGCAAAGGCCAATCATACATGGAGATGGCTCTTAAATAGCTCTTTTAAGTGTTAAATGAAGGAGAAAGTGTCATCTGTCTGGTCCAGGAGTGAAGAGGGAGGGGCTGCAGAATGCTACAAATTGCTGTATACCTGAGCAGATTTATTTCTGGTATTACTATTTTGCACCATTAGGTTCTGTTCATCAAATAAAAAATTGAAAGACTATTTTGCTCTAACTAACCCAAGTTAGTAGGTTGTCAATAAAATGATTAGTTGCCAGTAATCAGACCACTCATTTCACCATGGCCTTGCGTGCATGCGTGCTCAGTTGTGTCCAACTCCTTGTGACCCCATGTACTGTAGCCTGCCAGGGTTCCTTTGTCCATGGGATTTTCCTGGCAAGAATACTGGTGTGGGTTGCCATGCTCTCCTCCAGGGTATCTGTCTGCCTGTATTGCAGGCACGTTCTTTACCACTGAACCACCAGGGAAGCCCCTCTTCATGGCCTTAGGATGGGCTGTATCAGACCCTTGTCTATTCTGGTGTTTTTGCTTTAGAGATATAACAGATAAAATAGGAAATCAGATCTATTAAAAAATAGATAAAAATTAAATTGACTTAGAGTCAAATGAAGGATATTAATCTGCAGCAAAATTCTTAAACTGATTTTGCTTTTCCATGTACTAGATCCATGGTCAAAGCAGCACCATCCTGTTTGCTGGAAAAGCTGAGTCAGAGGACAACCTGCTGGTCTTTATGTGCTTGAGGCTGCAAGCATCTAGTTTCATCACTAGTTACTTGGAAAGATGAGGTTATAGGTTATGTATGTAGCGGGGAGACTCCTGTCAGTCTAATGTCTGTCAGCTTTATGATCAGACCTTTTAAAGATTTCTGATTTACTGGGAGGTTCATGTATGGTCTAAATTAGGTTAATTCTTAAGTGTGTTTGTTTTTCAGATTTGTGCAGGTTGTGTAGCACATAGCTGCTGCTGCTGCTGCTACTAAGTCGCCTCAGTCATGTCTGACTCTGTGTGACCCCATAGACGGCAGCCCACCAGGCTCCCCCGTCCCTGGGATTCTCCAGGCAAGAACACTGGAGTGGGTTGCCATTTCCTTCTCCAGTGCATGAAAGTGGAAAGTGAAAGTGAAGTCGCTCAGTCATGTCCGACTCTTAGCGACCTCATGGACTGCAGCCTACCAGGCTCCTCCGTCCATGGGATATTCCAGGCAAGAGTACTGGAGTGGGCTGAGCTGGGCCATATCAATGATGATGTCATTTATAGCATATGTAATGTAGGTTTATACATTGATTAGGACAGTTTTCCAGCAGATGTCAGGCAAGTATCTTGAAGAGGAGAAAGATACCATATGGGCAAATGTTTTTTTTTTTTTGAGTATATAAAAATTTCTTGCAAAACTGTAAATGAGAACTCTTTTTTAAGTTGTATTCATAGATGGAGTAATTTTAAGTGCATTGTCCATATATTTAATGCCTCTTTCCTGTATTTATTATGTCTCTCACATTTTCCTTATTTTAATACTATGTATTTTTTTTCACCTCTTCCCCTGGATCCCTGGAGAAATGAACTCAAATAAATTTGCTATGAAAAACTTTTGGACTTACTTTTGGCATAGTTTGTTCATAATTAAGCAACGCTGAGCTTTAATATGGATGTTCTTGACATTTTGAGATGACTTAATGCTTGGATCCTGTTAATAGTTCCATTGTATGTTGTATAAACCGTACATCTTTGCCAGAGGTCTGTTCTATCAGTATGTGATCAGCTGGCATTCTGTTTGTTACTGTCTAGCGTTTTCAGAAGGTTGCCCTGGGTAGCACCAGGCTTTTGATAGGATTCACCATCTGGAGCTGTTGTTTGTAATGTTAGGCTTGGCAGTTTTGTTATTTGTTCTCTTTGCACCAAGATTAGTCACAGGTCAGGTGGGATTGCTCCTTCATTAATGATGTTTTGAATATTTTTGAGGCCTTTATCCCCTACATTTATCAGAAAGAAGGCTCTCTTAGTGGAGACGTCACCTACATTTGTTTGGATTTATGTGGCACTAACAATATCAAGCGGAGAAGGCAATGGCCCCCCACTCCAGTACTCTTGCCTGGAAAATTCCATGGATGGAGGAGTGTGGTGGGCTGCAGTCCATGGGGTCGCAAAGAGTCGGACACAACTGAGCGACTTCACTTTCACTTTTCACTTTCATGCACTGGAGAAGGCAATGGCACCCCACTCCAGTGTTCTTGCCTGGAGAATCCCAGGGACGGGGGAGCCTGGTGGGCTGCCGTCTGTGGGGTCGCACCGAGCTGGACACGACTGAGGCGACTGAGCAGCAGCAGCAATACCAAGAGGTGCTCACCCTGGTCTCTCAGGTCGCCAGACTGGGAGTCCATCTGAACAGCGGCCCTCAGACTGGAGAACGGATCAGAACCAACTGGGTACAGGTTGTGGGCTCCACCCTCAGATTTTCTAGTTCAGCAGGTCTGGAGTAGAGCCTGAGATTTTGCATTTCTAGCTAGTTTTTGGTGATGGTGATCAGCTGCTGGTCACTTTGAGAACCATTGCTCTTAAGATGAAATTATCTTATTCTGCTCTAAATTAATATTACTTTGCCGACTAAGGTCTGTCTTAGTCAAGGCTATGGTTTTTCCTGTGGTCATGTATGGATGTGAGAGTTGGACTGTGAAGAAGGCTGAGTGCCGAAGAATTGATGCGTTTGAACTGTGGTGTTGGAGAAGACTCTTGAGAGTCCCTTGGACTGCAAGGAGATCCAACCAGTCCATTCTGAAGGAGATCAACCCTGGGATTTCTTTGGAAGGAATGATGCTAAAGCTGAAGCTCCAGTACTTTGGCCACCTCATGTGAAGAGTTGACTCATTGGAAGGGACTCTGATGCTGGGAGGGATTGGGAGCAGGAGGAAAAGGGGACGACAGAGGATGAGATGGCTGGATGGCATCACGGACACGATGGACGTGAGTCTGAGTGAACTCCGGGAGTTGGTGATGGACAGGGAGGCCTGGCGTGCTGCAATTCATGGGATTGCAGAGAGTCAGACATGACTGAGCGACTGAACTGAACTGAACTGAACTGAACTAGCATCTTTCATGAAAAGAAATAGGTTCAGGTCTTTGATAAGATGATCCAAATCTTAGAATTCTTTGTTTTATGAGATGAAAAGGGATTTTTTCCTCTCCGATTTAAAAAATTATATATGTGTGTGTGTGTGTCTGTGTGTATGTAGTAAAAAAATCAAACTAAAAGGAAAAGTTTAAAGATAAAAGTAAAAAATACTTAAAATCCCATTATCAATACCCTAAGCTAATTTTGGTATACTTCATTCAAGATGTTTTTCAATCCATTTATATACATTTATGATCTTATTTAAAACAATTCAGTTTATACCTGATATTTTGTAACCTATTTCTAAAATTCAAAACTATGCACTGACTCAGGAGTACATCAGATTAGTATTCCTTTATATAGATTACACAGTTTATTCGTATAATCAGTGCTCAGTCGTGTCTGACTGGTTGCAACCCCATGGACTGTAGCCTGCCAGGCTTCCCTCTCCATGGGATTCTCCAGGTAAGAATACTGGAGTGGGTTGCCATTCCCTTCTCCAGGATCTTCCCGACCCAGGGATCAAACCTGGGTCTCCTACATTGAAGGCAGATTCCTTACCGTCTGAGCCACCAGAGAAATAGACTTTCTAAAACGAACAGTGACTATCCTTGGAGCAAATAAATATTCTAATAGTTCTGGGATTGAGAGTCTTTAGTTCTCTATCCTTTCAAATTTCATCATAGTTCTGATAAGATTTTTTAATCTTGGTGAGCATCAAAACACTGTCCCAGATGTTACCTTTATATTCATGATACTGAAAGGACCTTCTGGGATGACAGATGCATTATTTGTCCTTCATTCAAGTTTTGTTGAAAGTTTCTGAGAAGGACCTTTATTGCAGGGTAGGAACAGTCAACATGGTGTTTTTGGAATTCATCTGGTGACCAGTTAAACAGTTAAAAATATCCTGAAACTTTAGGGTGTAAAAGGAAACCTTTAAAATAAAAGTCAAACCATCTTTATAGTGATGTAATTTTTTTTGCTAAGTTGTCTATTTTTTGACCATGTATTCCTGTCAGTAAACAATGAGCACACTTACCGTCTTTAAAGTATATTTATTTATAAATTATGTGCAAGTACTAAAATATTATATATTTTATAAAACATACATTGGAAAATAGAAANATTTATAAAATTATGTGCAAGTACTAAAATATTATATATTTTATAAAACATACATTGGAAAATAGAAATTTAAATGGATGAGATTAAGAGATTGATAGTAGGAATGCAAATGTTTTCTTTCTGTACTTCAGTAGAAACTACTGCTCTATTCAGAGTTTGTTTCTTAAGCATCATTTTCTATAGAGAATAATGGGGTTTCCTGATTTGAGGCATCTGTATGAGCTGAATTTTTATATCTATCACAGTCCTACGAAGCTCAAATACCTGTTTTGCTAGTTTGTTCCTGAACCTGATAAGGCACTTTATGTTTCCTTAGCAACTTCTGGAAAACTTAAATTACTCGTAATCCAACTGAAGTTACTTGTAATATCCACCACAGTGGAGAATGAGAAGAAGAGGATATGCTGCCTTGGTCAAATCAACTTATATTGGCCTCTGGTTTCTCATCATTTAAATGAGTGATAATAATAGTGCCTATCCCGTAAAGTTATTGTAAGAATTTAATGAATGTGTAGAGGTTAGGAGAATGCTTGGATATGATGAGTAATTAATGAAATCTATATATTTTATCCTTTACAGATACTTAAAAATATATTTGTAAATTTTAATTTTTAAAGCAGTGATGGCGGTTTAGGCATTAAGTCATGTCTGACTCTTGCGACCCCATGGACTCTATCCCGAGACTCCTCTGTCTATGAGATTTCCCAGGGAAAAATACTGGAGTGGATTGCCAGTTCCTTCTCCAGGGTATTTTCTGACCCAGGGATTGAACGTGGGTCAGAGGAGGGCATGGCAACCCACTCCAGTATTCCTCCCTGGGAAATCCATGGACAGAGGAGCCTGGGGGGCTAGAGTCCACAGTCTCAGAGTCAGACACGACTAAAGTGACTTAGCACTTAGCTCTCCTGCATTGCAGGTAGATTTTTTACCTTTATGACCGACTGACTCATCAGGGAAGCCCTTTATTTTGTTTTGATTTTTAATGTCTATGATGCTGGTTCATTCCCTGGGTTGGGAAGATCCTCTCGAGGAGGGTGTAGCAACCCCCTCCAGTATTCTTACCTGGAGTAGTGACCGAGCACGCACGCGTGAATGTATTCTTGGTCACCACAGGAAAGGGTTGTTTTATGTCATTCTCCTGTTTAGAAACTTGGTTAAATTATTGCTAACAAAAGAGATTTTTGGGGGGGCGGGGCAGAATCTGAATATGATGAAAGGTATAGTTCCTTTCCCAGTAATAATGACCACATAGAAATTTTGTAATAGTTTTGGAATGGCCTTTTAGAGGGCTAGCCTGACTTTGAAGACTTTTTCAGTCTAGCCATAATCTAGCTATCCTTTTGTTCTGACCCTATCTCCTAACCCAATTACTGTTGTTTTTTTTTTTTAGTTATTGCTTCTCAAACCTGACTGTACCTCAGAAATGTACATAAAATTATGTATCCATAATTAACTCCTTCCCTTTCCAGGCAAAGTTGAGAACCACTGATACAGACACATTGGATTGTTATATTCCTGGAGAATTTAATCTCTTCCTTTTCTTCTACTCACCCCCTCTAGATAAATTCCTAGTATTTTTTCAAGGTCTGAGTGAGATGGTGCTTATTCTGTTATGTTTTCCTGACTCAATTCCTATTAGAACTTTTCTGTTATTTCTTTACACTTAGATTTCACACTTTTTATAATTTCTGTTATAACATTTAACTCATTAGGTTTAGTTGTTCACATTTGTATTCTGAGCAGGTTATGAATTCCTTGTTTCTACCACCTGCTACACTCATTGGGTCATGTTAGGTCAGGTCAGTTCAGTTCAGTTCAGTTGCTCAGTCGTGTCCGACTCTTTGTGACCCCATGGACTGCGGCACGCCAGGCTTCCCTGTCCATCACCAACTCCTGGAGCTTACTCAAACTCATGTCCCTTGAGTCGGTGATGCCATCCAGCCATCTCATCGTCTGTCATCCCCTTCTCTTCCCACCTTCAATTTTTCCCAGCATCAGGGTTTTTTCCACTGAGTCATTTCTTCACGTCAGGTGGCCAAAGTATTGGAGTTTCAGCTTCAGCATCTGATGCTGAAACTGAAAGCTGAAACAATATTCAGGATCGATTTCTTGTAGGTTGGACTGGTTTGATCTCCTTGCAGTGGGACTCTCAAGAGTCTTCTCCAACACCACAGTTCAAAAGCATCAGTTCTTCGGCGCTCAGCTTTCTTTATAGTCCAACTCTCACATCCATACATGACTACTGGAAAAACCATAGCTTTGACTAGACGGACCTTTGTTGGCAAAATAATCTCTCCTTTTTACTATGCTGTCTAGGTTTGTCGTAGCTTTTATTCTAAGGAGCAAGCGTCTTTTTGATTTCATGGCTGCAGTCACCATCTGCAGTGATTTTGGAGCCCCCCAAAATAAACTCTGTCACTGTTTCCATTGTTTCCCCATCTATTTGCCATGCAGTGGTGGGACCAATGCCATGATCTTAGTTTTCTGAATGTTGAGTTTTAAGCCAACTTTTTCACTCTCTCCTTTCACTTTTATCAAGAGGCTGTTTAGTTCTTCTTCACTTTCTGTCATAAGGGTGGTGTCATCTGCATATCTGAGGTTATTGCTATTTCTCCTGGCAATCTTGATTCCATCTTGTGCTTCATCCAGCACAGCATTTCACATGATGTACTCTGTGTATAAGTGAAATAAGCAGGGTGACAATATACTTGATGTACTCCTTTCTCGATTTGGAACCAGTCAGTTGTTTCATGTCCAGTTCTAACTGTTGCTTCTTGACCCACATACAGATTTCTCAGGAGGCATGTCAGGTGGTCTGGTACCCGCATCTCTTGAAGAATTTTCCAGTTTGTTGTGATTCACACAGTGAAAGGCTTTGGCGTAGTCAATAAAGCAGAAGTAGATGTTTTTCTGGAACTCTCTTGCTTTTTCGATGATCCAATGCATGTTGGCAATTTGACCTCTGGTTCTGCCTTTTCTAAAACCAGCTTGAACATCTGGATGTTCATGGTTCATGTACTGTTGAAGCCTGGCTTGGAGAATTTTGAGCATTACTTTGCTAGCATGTAAGATGAGTGCAGTTGTGTGGTAGTTTGAATATTCTTTGGCATTGGCTTTCTTTGGGATTGGAATGAAACTGAAACTGACCTTTTCCAGTCCCGTGGCAACTGCTGAGTTTCCCACATTTATGGCATATTGGATGCAGCACTTTCACAATATCATCTTTTAGGACTGGAATTCCATCACCTCCACTAGCTTTGTTCGTAGTGATGTTTCCTAAGGCCCACTTGACTTTGCATTCCAGGCTGTTTCGCTCTAGGTGAGTGATCACATGTTAGGTACTCAGTGTTTATTTTGATCATTTGTCAAGTAAACTCACTGAACTCATTCATCTGCTTATGTTTAGGCCGTAGCATTTCAGCACCTTCTCTAAGAATTGAATAAAGGAAAGATATGTATAAAGTGGTAGGAACTGATTAAAGTGTTTTGATTATTAGTGTACTTTATATGAGTGAACTTTCTTTTTCTGTTTGTAGCTCTACATCTCATCCAAGTATCTGGATGATGTTCACCAAATTTCAACAGTACCTTTAGGATTGTTTGACATTGCTTTTGGGGAGCTCTGTAGGGAGGATTACCCCAAAACTACACAGTTATCATTGCAGAGCAGCTGATAGGGAGTTAGGTTAAGAGTCTCATGTGGCTGCCAGTTTGGAGAGTCATGCCATACATAGTTAAGCTGCCATAGATGGAGAAACAGTAGTTTCAAATGTTGGCTCCAAATCAAAGGTCAAATGATGGGTTATATGTATGTTTTATCAGAATTGAGCTGCTCCTAACAAGGGCAGCTCTATATTGCATGAAACAGAATTTCTCTGTTTATATAATGATTAATGAGTATACTGAGCAATATGGCAGTGTAGTGCAAAGGCAATTAGTTGTTGATAAATTAGTATTCATCTCTCATCCCTAATACCAAGGAGCACTTCCCGTTTGAAATGAGGTTTAGAGCAGCTCTTGCTGGCACACCGTGGCTCCACTGGAGAGACTGAGGCTCAATTTAGTTTTCTCAGCATTCTTTCTCTTCCATTTTATTAATATGTCTTACATACTGTCTACCAGCTTTTTGCCCATGTCGTATTTGTTGTTCTAGGTACATATTATTCCAGTATCTTGTTTTCTAATGTACCTTTTCTTTCTAGTCCATCTTAACCTTCCCAGTGGCAAAAGGGGCTCATCTCCCAGTTGAAGTATTCCCCTTTATTAGTTCTTTTCCTGACGCTGTACCTAATGCTTTCTTTTTACATCTCATTGACCTGTTTGTAAGGGTTGTCCTTTCAACCATCTTGCACCTCAGAGCCATACCTACTCTTCAAGGCCCACTTTAGGTGTCTGTCATCTCTCTTCTCCTAACTCCTTCAGGTAGTTAAAGTAGTTCATTTTCTTTGCTTCAAAACAACATTGTTCATATCTCTGTTATGGAATTTATAACATTATTCTTGCCTGTCAATTTCTTCTTCCCCCTCAAGACTGAATATTTTACCCTTCTGTGAATATTTGGGATGGGTGAGGCGTAAGCCTTTATCTACATTACAAATGCAGCCTGTTCTTAGGCAGATCAGTTTTAGAAAGTAGTATATACGGGAGTTATGGGTCTGAGTTGAATTCTTGAGAAACTGTATGCCCATTTACTGTTTGGAAACTCTGTGTATGTTCTTTGTGTACCCTTTGTGTAGATATGTGTCTGTTTGAAGATCACTGCCCTAAAGAAAATCTTTTGCTTATACATCAGATTACATGTCACGGAAATGGTCACATCACCAATGTACAAAGTAGTTAAAACATGGAAATGATTCAGATGTACAAAAACAATAGGATGGATGAATTATTATATGTTCAAATTGTAGAACAGTATATAATAATGAAAATGGATGACTCATAGGTAAGGTAGAACCACATGGATTCAGCTCATTATTTATGTAATATTGAAAGAAACAGGGCACAATAGAATGTCTTATATTCAGTTTGTGTAATATTCAAGAATGAGCAAAGCTAACCAATCTTGTTTATAGGTGCCTATGTATATGGTAAGATATAGAGGAGAACAAGAAAATGATTATCACAAACTCTGGGGGAAGGAAAATGAGATAGTGATTAGGGAGTGATTCTTGGTAGGGCAAAAGTAATGATTATGAGTGACCCAGTGAGTTTGGGCATATTATCTAACCTTTTAACCTCAGTTTCTTTAATTGGAATAGTGTAACTACTTTTGAAGGTTGTGAGGATTAAGAGAGATAACCTATATAAAGCAGTTAGCTCAGTGTCTGGCTGATAGTTAGCACTAAATAAATGATAATATTTTCCTTATTATATTGTTTCTCTCACCATGACTTGGAGTAGATGCTATAGACTTTTGGTATGGAGGATAAAGTTCAAAAAAAGTGGATGAAATTGAAATAAGAAGAAAATCTAGAAATAATGAAAAGGACAAGGAAATTACATTTAGGAACTACTGAACTACTGTGCCATATGTCTTGTTAGGTGAGTACATTATTTAATCTTCAAAATAACCCTGAGACCAGATTCAGTTATATTATAATAGCCAGAGTTAACCCATATCTTGTGGCTTAGGTGTCACTATTACCATTTCATGTCAGATTGGTTAGGTAACTTTCCCAGGGTTCTACAACCAGTAAGTAATAGAGCTGGAATGTAAAGCAAAAAATTTCCCCACTGTGCTGTTATAATGATTAAATTTAACTTGTAAGTTGCCAGAAGAGAGTCTACATTCATTGTATCTGTAAATGCTCACAGAATTATTTAACTGAAGTTTATCCTGAGAGATTTTTCTTGAAGAACATTAGAGTATATTCATTTCCAGAGAGGGACTCTGTTTTTATATGGCTGTGCAACAGAGTCTGGTTAAACTACTGTAGTTTATTCTGGGCCTCCAGGATTAATTCTGATTTAATAGGATCGATTCTGGAATGCTGAAGCTGAGTTTTGGAGAAATTATTTGGATTCTAAATTTCAGTGAATTCAACAGTAGAAGGCAGAAACTTACAGGGTTGGTTGCTAAAGAATACCTCATGTTGAATTACTGTGCTCACTGTCTTAGGTATTTCCTGCAGTGAAGCCAGGTGTGATAGTGTGCAATCAGATTTACAATATACTCCAAGGATTAAAAGGATGACTTAATCAAGAATTGCTTATCTACTAGGGATATATCCTTTGGGTATTGACTCCTTCCCAGTTGTGTTTGCTCTCTTCATTATTATTTCTTAATAAGCATTTATATAGCCCTTAGTTTTAAATTTATTTTTAATTGGCCTATTTTCAGTTCAGAAAGTATGGTTAGTATGGCTCTCAGTTTAAGTAGATAAAGTTAAGTGGCTTCCAAAAACCACCCAGAGAGATTGTAGTGATATCAAGGTGTATATCCCCAGCTCCAGACTGCTTTTAGTGCCAGTGGTAATTGTCTCGTCTAATTTTCTAGACTCTTGTTTTCTACTGAGACGTTTTGAGTTAAAATGGCCACTTTTTTTTTCCTTTTGATTGGAGGATAATTACTTTACAGTGTTGTGTTGGTTTCTGCCATACAACAGTGTGACTTGGTCCTAAGTGTACACATGTCCTTTCTCTCTTGAGACTTCATAAAATGGACCACTTTTGTCTTGTCTCCTACATTACTTAAGAAAGGAGCTATGAACAGTTTGTTCCCTCTTTAGCTTAAAAATTTTTGGAAAACAGAGGAAGCTGAAAGCATAGCTTTGTGTCCCAGAAACTATCCGAGAAACCTTCTAATAAGGTGGGACTGCTCTGTGTCCCAGAAACTACTTGAGAGAACTTTAATAAGCTAATTATTGAACTTAAAAAAAAAAAATCCCTGATTTCACATTATTTTTGTTTCCTGTTGAAGAGCATATTGTGGATTAGGTCCCCCCTGAAGTTGTGGCATTGATGGCTACTAAATACACAGTTCTTTTTCTTACTTCTATTTAACTGAAAGAAAAAAAAAAAAATCTCTCTTTTGCTACTTAGGTTGTAGAAACTCACTGCTTACTGCTTCTATGTAGCTGCTTTTTCTAAGGCTTATTTAATTTAACTTAGTATTTTCATTATTGGATTTAAAAATTAAAAAAGTTAATAACGGTTTGTAGTGTTTTATTGGGAGAAGGCAATGGCACCTCACTCCAGTACTCTTGCCTGGAAAATCCCATGGACGGAGGAGCCTGGTGGGCTGCAGTCCATGGGGTTGCAAAGAGTCGGACACGACCAAGCGACTTCTCTTTCACTTTTCACTTTCATGTATTGGAGAAGGAAATAGCAGCCCACTCCAGTGTTCTTGCCTGGAGAATCCCAGGGACGGGGGAGCCTGGTGGGCTGCCGTCTATGGGGTCGCACGGAGTCGGACACGACTGAGCGACTTAGCAGCAGCAGCAGTGCTTTATTGGGGTTTTTGTGGTAGAAGCTGGGAATACACTCAATAGACCAATCGATTTCAGCTGACTGTGTTAGAGAGTAAGGGGATTTTTATGGCTGCCAGGTGGAAATTCCTTTTCCTAATTAGCCTTGTGCTATTCCTCTGCGTGTGGCCTTCTTAAGGGGGTCTATGAATATTTAGGTAGATTGGTATAAGACAACAAAATTTATAAAAATAGGAAAAAATCAGAAAGATTTTGCTTTCTATTAGATGGTATAGTTTTTTCCCCCAACTTCAGGGAGTGTTAGTGTATGACTCTGTTAAGTTCTGCCACTCTGCCCTCTGCTACCCTTTTATTAAGCAAAGACCAACCACGTAGATTTAGTAATTAATTATTAGCATTTGCCATATTAACTCTACACAGTTTCCTCTTTGAGCATCAAATTGGCTTTTTGTTATATAGTTGAGAGAAAGTTCAGGTTGGTATCCACTAGGTAGTTAGTAGTTCTGATTTTCACATTCTTCCTGAAATGTAGAACATTTTGACTTCTGAATCAGAAAATAGAGCAGTTTTCTTTCTGATGTTAATCATGACATAAACATTAAACATATAAACACACCCACCTTTTAGGAACTTGGGAGGCACAGCTAAAATGAGGAAGTAGGAGACGAATACCATTAATTAACCTTCAGGTCAGAAGATACTGAGTTGTTGTCAAGAACCCTAGTGTCTCCAAGCTGTGTCTCAGCAAGTTAAGCAGGTACACCCATCCTAGTCTCTCCAGACTATTTCACTGTATACTCCTTGGAGGTGGGGATAAAGTAGGGAGAGGAAGGTTAGAAAGAAACTAGCATTTATTGATTGGTGCAAGATGTATTATATATCTTAGCTCATTTAATAATAACAGCAGTGTTCTTATAGATATTAGTATCCCCATTTTATAACTGAGGAGACTGAAGTTCAGATAAGTTAAATAATTTGCCCAAAGTCACATACTCACAGTAAGTAGAGGAGAAGTATTTTTGAATTAAAAAAACAACTATGTTGTTTTTAGGTCACTGTGATGACAGTATATCAGGTACATTTGACTTAGAGATCTCAGTTGAAAAATGGTTCATTTAGCATCTTGTGGGGATTCCAGGTGGCTCAGTGGTAAAGAAAATGCCTACCAATGCAGGAGGCACTGCAGACTTGGATTTGATCCCTGGGTTGGAAAGATCTCCTGGAGAAGAAAATGATAACCCATTCCAGTATTATTGCCTGGATAATCCCATGGACAGAGGAGCCTGGTCGGCTGCAGTCCATCAAGTCGCAAAGAGCTGGACACGACTGAGTGCACGTGCACGAGCATCTTGTAGCTGGGTAAACTATTTGTCTCACATGATTGGCAGTCTGAGTGGGATCTGTTAATACTGCTTCATGGAAGGTAGTTGACAAAGGTCTTAGTTCTTTTGGGATTTCATAGTGCTAAGTGAAGAATTTGTTGACATGTTTTGTGCATTTCCTCACCCTGATAAAGAAATGGTGGAAAATTACAAGTTAAACTAGTCTTAAATACAGCTGAATTCCATCACATCAGCATTCTCAGAGGAGATGGTGCCAAACATGGCACCACACCCAGAATCAGCCAGGCACACCCAATTAAAGAGTCTAAATCAAGAATTTAGTGGAGAGGTTGTGACTCATCCCAGGATCTTGGAGAAAAAAGCTGACATTAAGCTCTTAGGAGGAAACTCAGGCAAAGAATGAAATTCTTGCTCATTTGCTGGTGCTAGCATTAGTAATATGGGACAGTCTTGATACTCCTGAAGGATATATGTTAAGAATCTGCAGCTCCAGAACACTGCTAAATGTTGATGCAGGGTAGTTTCCTGGGCTCATGCACAGGCTAAATGACTAGCCTTCACACTTATGTTAATACTGACTCATGTCCATCTGGTTGGTGATGCCATCCAAGCATCTCATACTCTGTTGGTCCCTTCTCCTCCTGCCTTCAGTCTTTCCCAGAATCAGGGTCTTTTCCAATGCGTCAGTTCTTCGCATCAGGTGGCCAAATTATTGGAGTTTCAGCTTCAGCAACTGTCCTTCCATTGAATATTTAGGCCTGATTTCCTTTAAGATTGACTGGTTTGATCTCCTTGCAGTCCAAGGGACTCTCAAGAATCTTCTCCAACACCACAGTTCAAAAGCATCAATTCTTCCATGTTATCCACCCCAAATTTCTTTTTTTTTTCCTAGTCACGTGTTATGATTACATGCCGTTGGTCCTTGGAAGTTAGATGTGGCCATGTGAGTTGCTTTGACCTGCGATGTGTGAGCTGAAGTCATCTTAGTCTCTGCCACAGTGACCTGTAGCTCTCTGACAAGGCTGTGGGGCAAATATGGTCTGTTATCTGTATTTTTAAATAAAGTTTTATTGGAACATAACCATACTTATCTGTTTCTGTATTATCTGTGGCCACTTTTGCACTACAATAGCAAAGTTAAATAGTTATTATAGAGACTGTATGTCCTACAGAAAAGTTTTGTTGACAGCTTCTCTGGATGTTGGCTCCTTCTTAGAATGAGGATTTTGTAGAGCAGAGACTCCTGCTGACCCACAGTGGAGATATGCATATGCCATCAACAAGAAATGAATCTTTATTATTTTAAGTCACTGATATTTGGGAGTTGTTTGTTACAGTGGTGTAATCCAGCCTATCTGACAGTTGGGCTCTTTATAGGAAAAATGTTTCAGTGGTTCAGAGAGGAGGAAACCTTATGGATAGTAGTAATGTGGAACAAAGATGGATAGCAGTGTCATGGCAATGTTGTAAAACTGTGAGACTGTTAACGTCAACTGTTTAGCTTTTGTTTAGAATCCTCAGTATGGAATCAAGACTTATGATTTTTTTCAATGGACAGAAGAATAGTATGGTGGGAACTTTATGGTAAAAAGCTTAATCTGCGAATAGTTACCAAAGGAGCGTTTGGTAACATTTGGTAACAAAGGAGCATTTGGGAGCATTTGTTGAATCAGGAATTTGATCTCTGTAAAAGAAATGTTCCTGCAAACTGGACTGACAGTGGTTTAAATGGAGTTTTTTTCTTTTTCACAATTTGCAGTGACTTAGTTTCTTGTCTTATTTAATGCTTAAAATCAACCTCAGATTTTTTAAAATTTGAGCTGTTACACAAGTGAGGAAGCCTCATTGTAAGGAGAACTGTGATAATTCAGGGCACGTTTAAAAAATTTTTCGTCTTTTTTTCTTTGATTTCCTCTTTTTTTAGATAAAGCAAAACATCAAATACTGCCACCAACTCAGTAAAATTTGATGTCAGGTAGCCAAAGGTAGTTTAAATGGAAAAGCAGTCACTTTAGAGTTAGATCTTACTGCATCTCCTGTAATTTCATCTGCTATATATCTGCTGAAGGAAACCTTTTCAGTTTGCCATGTTACATGACTACAGCTCAAGGCTGATGAGTCTAGCTAATGGTTTGTCAATTTTGTTTTTCTCAAAGAGCCAGCTTTTAGTTTTATTGATCTTTTCTATTGTCTCCTTCATTTCTTTTTCATTTATTTCTGCTGTGATCGTTATGATTTATTTCCTTCTACTGTGGGTTTTTGTTGTTGTTGTTTTTCTAGTTTCTTTAGGTGTAAGGTTAGGTTGTTTATGTGTCTCCTGTTTCTTGAGGTAGGCTTGTATTGTAGAAAACTTCCCTCTGCATTGCTTTTGCTGCATTCCATAGGTTTTGAGTTGTGTTTTCATTGTCATTTGTTTCTATGCATGTTTTGATTTCCTTTTTGATTTCTTCAGTGATCTTTTGGTTATTCAGAAGCATGTTGTTTAGTCTCCATGTATTTGTTTTTCATAGTTCTTTTTTTTTGTGTATGTGTGTAGTTGGTGTCTAATCTAGGTCAGAGATTATGCGTTGTGGTCAGAGAAGATACTTGAAATGATTTCACTTTCTAAAGATTTACCAAGGCGTGATTTGTGGCCTAAGACATGATCTATCCTAGAAAATGTTCCATGTGCACTTGAGAAAAAAGTGAAGTCTGTTGTTGTTGGATGAAATGTGCTGTGGATATCAATTAGGTCCAACAGGTCCAATGTATTATTTAAAACCTGTGTTTCCTTAATTTTCTGTTCAGGTGATCTGTCTGTTGGTATGAGTGGGGTGTTAAAGTCCCCCACTATTACTGTGTTGCTGTCCAGTTCAATCACTCAGTTGTGTCTGACTCTTGTTGACCCCATGGACTGTAATACGCCAGGTTTCCCTGTCCGTTACCAACTCACAGGCTTGCTCAAACTCATGTCCATAGAGTTGGTGATTCCATACAACCATTTCATCCTCTGTTGTCCCCTTCTCCTCCTGTCTTCAGTCTTTCCCAGCATCAGGGTCTTTTCCAATGAGTCAGTTCTTTGCAGTAGGGGGCCAAAGTGTTGGAGTTTCAGCTTCAGCATCTGTCATTCCAATGAATAGTCAGGATTGATTTCCATTAGGATTGACTGGTTTGATCTCCTTGCAGCCCAAGGGACTCTCAAGAGTCTTCTCAAACACCACAGTTCAAGAGCATCAATTCTTTGGCACTCAGCTTTCTTTATAGTCCAACTCTCACATCCATACATGACTACTGGAAAAACCATAGCTTTGACTATATGGACCTTTGTTGGCAAAGTAATGTCTCTGCTTTTTAATATGCTGTGTAGGTTGGTCATAGCTTTTCTTCCAAGGAGCAAGCGTCTTTTAATTTCATGGCTGCAGTCACCGTCTGCAGATTTTGGAGCCCCCAAAATGAAGTCTGTCACTGTTTCCATTGTTGCCCATCTATTTGCCATGAAGTAGTGGGACTGGATGCCATGATCTTAGTTTTCTAAATGTTGAATTTTAAGCCTACTTTTTCACTCTCCTCTTTCACTAAAGAGGCTCTTTAGTTCTTCACTTTCTGCCATAAGGGTGGTGTCATCTGCATATCTGAGATTATTGATATTTCTCCTGGCAATCTTGATTCTAGCTTGTGCTTCATCCAGCCCAGCACTTCACATGATCTACTTGGCATATGTTAAATAAGCAGGGTGACAATATACAGCCTTGATTACTCCTTTCGCGATTTAGAACCAGTCTGCTGTTCCATGTCCAGTTCTAACTGTTGCTTCTTGACCTGCATACAGATTTCTCAGGAGAAGGTCAGGTGGTCTGGTATTCCCATCTCTTTAAGAATTTTCCACATGATCATGACAGATATTTGGGTGTTGTTCATAGTCTGCTTTAGTTTAAGGAGCCAGTTATGCCACATGCTGGACCAGGTAGAGCCACAAGCAACAGGGCTAGTCTGGGGAGGAACAAGTGAGAGGGTAACAGATAGGAAGGCTAGGGGCCCCCAAACAGAGGAAATAGGCTGCAAGTGTTAGATATTTTTATCTCTCTCTTAAGCAGCTGCTGCTGCTAAGTCACTTCGGTCATGTTCGACTCTGTGCGACCCCATAGACGGCAGCCCACCAGGCTCCCCCGTCCCTGGGATTCTCTAGGCAAGAACATTGGAGTGGTTTGCCATTTCCTTCTCCAGTGTATGAATGTGAAAAGTGAAAGTGAAGTCAGTCATATCCGACCCTCAGCGACCCCATGGACTGCAGCCTTCCAGGCTCCTCTGTCCATGGGATTTTCCAGGCCAGAGTACTGGAGTGGGTTGCCATTGCCTTCTCCCTCTTAAGCAGCAGGAAGAAGCAGACTACAAGTGTCAGATCTTTTTTCCCTTTCATATACAAAATTAAAAGATTTCTTTTAAAATTCTGTGTTGCCATGTCGACACTTGGTTCCACCTGAGCTTAACTTTTCTCAAACCTTGAGCTAACCACTGCATTTTTCTTACATAAGTATTTTTCTTAAGCTATGTTAATGAACTATGTATTTACCCTAGACTCTGTCTTTCTTCAAGTCGATTCCACCTAAGACTCAGAACTGATAATGGCTCAACAAACCAATATGTTTTACTGATACAATTGTTTTTCAATATATTTTAATAAGACTATGTATTTGCTTGGAAACCTGCGGGTGAGGGGCCTGGTGCCACTCTCTGAGTTTTGAGACATTTCCTTTCTCTAATTAGCAGCCTGCTAGTAGGTATTTAGCATGCCCCCACCCATCAGAACAAGACCCAGTTTTCCCCATAGTCAATTTCTCCCATCAGGAAGCTTCTATAAGACTCTTATCCTTCTCCATCAGAGGGAAGACAGAATGAAAACCACAGTCACAGTAAACTAATCAAACTGATCTCATGGACTACAGCCTTGTCTAAGTCAATGAAACTATGAGCCATGCCGTGTAGGACCACCCAAGATGGATGGGTCATAGTGGAGAGTTCTGACAAAAAGTGGTCCACTGGAGAAAGGAATGGCAAACCACTTCAGTATTTTTGCCTTGAGGACCCCATGAACAGTATGAAAAGGCAAAAAGATAGGACACAGAAAGATGAACTCCCCAGGTCAGTAATTGCCCAATATACTACTGGAGATCAGTGGAGAAATAATTCCAGAAAGAATGAAGAGATGGAGCCAAAGCAAAACAACACCCAGCTGTGGATATGACTGAGGATGGAAGTATAGTGTGATGCTGTAGAGAACAGTATTGCATAGGAGCCTGGAATGTTAGATCCATGAATCAAGGTTAAGTTGAAAGTGGTCAAACAGGATATGGCAGGAATGAATACTACATTTTAGGAATCGGTGAACTAAAATGGACTGGAATGGGTGAATTTAACTCAGATGACCATTATATCTACTACTGTGGGCAAGAATCCCTTAGAAGAAATGGAGTAGCCCTCATGGTCAACAAAAGAGCCTGAATTGCAGTACTTGAATGCAATCTCAAGAAACAGAATGATCTCTGTTCATTCCCAGGGCAAACCATTCAATATCACGTTAATCCATGTCTATGCCTTGACCAGTAATGCTGAAGAAGCTGAAGTTGAACAGTTCTCTGAAGACCTACAAGACCCTCTAGAACTAAAACCCAAAAGAGATGTTCTTTTCATTATAGGGGACTGAAATTCAAAAGTAGGAAGTCAAGAGATACCTGGAATAATAGGCATATTTGGCCTTGGAGTACAGAATGAAGCAGGGCAAAGGCTAACAGAGTTTTGCCAAGAGAATGCACTGGTCATAGCAAACACCCTTGTCCAACAACACAAGAGAAGACTCTACACATGGACATCACTAGATGGTCAGTACTGAAATCAGACTGATTATATTCTTTGCAGCCAAAGATGGAGAAGCTCTACACAGTCACCAAAAACAAGACCAGGAGCTGGCTATGGCTCAGATCATGAGCTCCTTATTGCCAAATTCAGACTTAAATAGAAGAAAGTAGGGAAAACCACTAGACCATTTAGGTATGACCTAAATCAAATCCCTTATGACTATACAGTGGAAATGACTAATAGATTCAAAGAATTAGATCTGATAGACAGAGTGCCTGAAGAACTATGGATGGAGGTTCGTGACATTGTACAGGAGACAGTGATCAAGACCATCCCCAAGAAAAAGAAATGCAAAAAGGCAAAATGGCTCTGAAGAGGCTGAGAAAAGAAGAGAAGCTAAAGGCAAAGGAGAAAAGGAAAGCTATACCCATTTGAATGCATAGTTCCAAAGAATACCAAGGAGAGATAAGAAAGCCTTCCTCAGTGATCAATACAAAGAAATAGAGGAAAACAATAGAATGGGAAAAACTAGAGATCTCTTCAAGAAAATAAGAAATACCAAGGGAACGTTTCATGCAAAGATGGGCTCGATAAAGGACAGAAATGGTATGATATAACAGAAGCAGAAGATATTCAGAAGAGGTGGCAAGAATAGACAGAAGAACTATACAAAAAAGATTTTCATGATCCAGATAACCATGATGGTGTGATCACTCACTCAGAGCCAGACATCTTGGAATGTGAAGTCAAGTGGGCCTTAGGAAGCATCACTACAAACAAAGCTAGTGGAGGTGATGGAATTCCAGTTGAGCTATTTCAAATCCTAAAAGATGATGCTGTGAAAGTGCTGCACTCAATATGCCAACAAATGTGGAAAACTCAGCAATGGCCGCAGGACTGGAAAGGTCGGTTTTCATTCCAATCCCAAAGAAAGGCAATAGCAAAGAATGTTCAAACTACTGCACAATTGCACTCATCTGACATGCTACCAAAGTAATGCTCAAAATTCTCCAAGCCAGGCTTCAACATTACGTGAACAGTGAACATCCAGATGTTCAAGCTGGATTTAGAAAAGGCAGAGGAACGAGAGATCAAATTGCCAACATCCATTGGATCATCAAAAAAACAAGAGAGTTTCAGAAAAACATTTACTTCTGCTTTATTTACTATGCCAAAGCTTTTGTGTGGATCACAGCAAACTGTGTTACTGTCCATTTTCCCTTTAGTAGTTGTTAGCATTTGCCTTATGTATTGAGGTACTCCTATTTTGGGTACATATATATTTATAATTGTTATATCTTCTTGGATTAATCCCTTGATCATTACGTAGTGTTCTTCTTTGTCTCTTGTAATGGTCTTTATTTCAAAGTCTATTTTGTCTGATATGAGTATTGCTACTTCAGCTTTCTTTTGATTTCCATTCACACGGAATATCTTTTTCCAGCCTTTCACTTTCAGTATATATGTGTCCCTAGGTTTGAGTTGGGTTGCTTGTAGACGACACATATAGGGGTCTTGCTTTTGTATCCATTTAGCCAATATGTATCCTTTGGTTGGAGCATTTAGCCCATTTACATTTAAGGTAATTGTTGGTATATGATCTTGTTATCATTTACTTTATTGTTTTGGGTTTGCTTTTGTAGGCCTGTTCTTTTTGTGTTTCCTGTCTAGAGAAGATCCTTTAGTGTCTGTTGAAGAGCTGGTCTAGTGGTGCTGAATTCTCTTAATTTTGCTTATCTGTAAAGCTTTTGATTTCTCCTTTGAATCTAAATGAGATCCTTACTGGATAGTAATCTTGGTTGTAGGTTTTTCCCTTCTGACCTGTAGGGTTTCTGTTGAAAGATCAGCTGTTAGCTTTATGGGGGTTCCCCTCACTTGTTATTTGTTGCTTTTCCCTTGCTGCTTTTAATATTTGTTCTTTGTGTTTAATTTTCGTTAATTTGATTGATGTGTATCTTGGCATGTTTCTCCTCGGGTTTATCCTGTATGAGGCTCTCTGGGCTTCCTGGACTTAGGTGGCTATTTCCTTTCCTATTTTAGGGCAGCTTTCAACTATAATATCCTCAAATGTTTTCTCATGGCTTTTCTTTTTGCCTTCTTCTTCTGGGACCCCTATGATTTGAATGTTGTTATGCTTAATGTCCCATTTTATTGTTCAGTTGCTCAGTCGTGTCTGACTCTTTGCGGCCCCATGGACTGCTGCACACCGGGATTCCCTGTCCTTCACCGTGAGGTGAGCTCTGTTGTCCAGTAGCTCTCCTCATTACTTTCTATTCTTTTTTCTTTATTGTGTTCTGTTTTAGTTATTTCCACCATTATATCTTCCAGCTCTCATCCATTCTTCTGCCTCAGATACTCTACTGTTAGTTCCTTCCAGTGTATTTTTAATCTCAGTTATTGCATTGTTCATTGTTCATTGTTTATTCTTTAATTCTTCAAGGTCTTTGTTAAATATTTCTTGCATCTTCTCAATTCATGCCTCTAGCCTATTTATTTGTGCCTCCAGTTTATTTTCAAGGTTTTGGATCATATTTACTATCATTACTCTGAAATCTTTTTCAGGTAGATTGTTTCCTCTTCATTTGTTTGGTCTTGTTGGTTTTTATTAAGGTGTTAATCATTTCTTCTCTCTTGGGGCTAATATTTTAATAATATATTTCACACAGACAATTTCTTTAAAATAAATTAATAGTATAGAAATTCTTTTTTATATATTTATTATGAAAATAATACATACTTATATTGCTTGGGATTCTGATTGTAAGCGATAGAAACTATGTGAATTAACTTTTGCAAAACAGTTCAGTTTATTAGCTTCCTTTGAGTAGGCATCTGAAGACACAGGGTGAAGCTGGTGTTATGTAAGACTGCAGCAAGGGACCCTTGTGTTTTTCTGCTGGCAATGTGTTTTACATTTTTAGGAAATGTTTTCAGTGTGGTTGAAAAATACATGTACAAAAATGTACATTTAGAAATTTTATATATATACATACATGGGCTTCCCTGGTGGCTCAGATGGTAAAGAATCCACCTGCAGTGTTGGAGACCTGGGTTTAATCCCTGGGTTGGGAATATCCCCTGGAGGAGGGCATGGCAACCTATTCTAATATTTTTGCTATGGACAGAGGAGCCTGATGGGCTCCAGTCCATGGGGTCGCAAAGAGTTGGACATGACTGGGCAACTAAGCACAGCACAACACGTACATGTTTTTATATAACTTGTATATTTATAATGTTTATTTTGCCATGGGACAGCAAGTTGTAATCTGTACATTTCATGTATGTATATTATATATTCTTTTTTTTTTAATGGGTGGATAGAGAAATAACTGAGTGTGGGATTCTGTATCAGTATATGTATACCTTATCATGGCTCTGTGACTTGGCAAATAATTTGTCTTATCTGTGAGTCTTTGTATGTAAAAATGAAAATAATAGTATTCTCTGTCATGGGGTGGCTTTGAGGTTAACAAGATAATACAGTGTGTTTATAAGCATCCTTTATAAGTAGTGAACATGGGCTAAATGTTAGTTGATATAAGTGCTGTAATGTTTACATTATACTTTGGTTGTTGTTGTTCAGTCACTAAGTCATGACTGATTCTTTCTGACCCCATGGACTCCAGCATGCCAGGCTTCCCTGTCCTTCAGTATCTTCCAGAGTTTGCTCAAATTCATGTTCATTGAGTCAGTGATGCTATTTTATCCTCTGCCACTGTCTTCTCCTTTTGCTTTCAGTCTTTCCCAGCATCAGGTTCTTTTCTGATGAGTTGGCTCTTCACATCACCTATCCAAAGTATTGGAGCTTCAGCTTCAGCATCAGCCCTTCCAATGAATATTCAGGATTGATTTCCTTTAGGATTGACTGGTTTGATCTCCTTGTGGTCCAAGGGACTCAAGAGTCTTCTCCAGCACCACAACTTGAAAGCTTCAATTCTTCGGCATCTAGTCTTCTTTATGGACCGACTCTCACATCTGTACATGACTACTGGAAATACCTTAGCTTTGACTATATAGACTTTTGTCTGCAAAGTGATATCTTTGCTTTTTAATATGCTGTCTAGGTTTGTCATAACTTTTCCATGGGTTGGAAAACTCAGCAGTGGCCATAGGACTAGAAAAGATCAGTTTTCATTCCAATCTCAAGGAAAGACAATGCTAAAGAATGTTCACATTACCATACAGTTGCACTCATTCCATGCACTAGCAAGGTTATGCTAAAAATCCTTCAAGCTAGCCTTCAGCAGTATGTGAACTGAGAACTTGCAGATGTATAAGCTGGGTTTAGAAAAGGCAGAGAAACTAGAGATTAAATTGCTAACATTCATTGGATCATGAAGAAAGCAAGGGAATTCCAGAAGAACATCTACTTTTGTTTTACTGACTTTGCTAAAGCCTAAGCAAAGAGAAACTAAAGAGCCTCTTGATGTAAGTGAAAGAGGAGAGTGGAAAACCTGGCTTAAAACTCAACATTCAAAAAACGATCATGGTTCCAGTCCCATCACTTCATGGCAAATAGATGGGGAAACAATGGAAAAACAGTGACAGACTTAATTTTCTTGGACTCTAAAATCACTGCAGATGGTGACTGCAGCCATGAAATTAAAAGACGCTTGCTCCTTAGAAGAAAAGCTATGACCAACCTAGATAGCATATTAAAAAGCAGAGACATTATTTTGCCAACAAAAGTCCATCTAGTCAAAGCTATGGTTTTTCCAGTAGTCATGTATGGATGTGACAGTTGGACTAAAAAGAAAGCTGAATGCCAAAGAATTGATGCTTTTGAACTGTGGTGTTGAAGAAGACTCTTGAGATCACTTAGACTGCAAGGAGATCAAATCAGTCCATCCTAAAGGAAATCAATTCTGAATATTCATTGGAAAAAACTGATGCTGAAACTGAAGCTCCAATACTTTGGGCACCTGATGCGAAGAATTGACTCATTAGAAAAGACCCTGATGCTGGGAAAGATTGAAGGTAGGAGAAGAAAGGGACGACAGAAGATGAGAGGGTTGGATGGCATCACTGACCTGATGGACATGAGTTTGAACAAGCTCCAGGAGTTGGTGATGGACAGGGAAGCCTGGCGTGGTGCAACCTAAGGGGTTGCAAAGAGTCAGACACAGCTGAGTGGCTGAACTGAACTTGACTGTATGGATCACAACAAACTGGAAAATTCTTATAGAGATGGGAGTACCAGACCACCTTACCTGTCTCCTAAGAAACTGTATGTGGGTCCAGAAGCAACAGTTAGAATTTACATTTAACAACTGACTGGTTCCAAATTGGGAAAGGAGTACGGCAAGGCTGTATATTGTCACTCTGCTTATTTAACTGTTATGCAGAGTGCTGCTGCTGCTGCTGCTAAGTCGCTTCAGTCATGTCTGACTCTGTGCAACCCCATTGACAGCAGCCCACCAGGCTCTCCCGTCCCTGGGATTCTCCAGGCAAGATCACTAGAGTGGGTTGCCATTTCCTTCTCCAATGCATGAAAGTGAAAAAAGTGAAGTCGCTCCGTCGTGTCCGACTTCGCGACCCCATGGACTGCAGCCTACCAGGCTCCTCCATCCATGGGATTTTCCAGGCAAGAGTACTGGAGTGGGGTTCCGTTGCCTTCTCCGGTTATGCAGAGTACATCATGTGAAATGCCAGGGTGGATGAATTCCACCTGGAATTGAGATTGCTGGGTGAAATATCAACAATCTCAGTTATACAAATATCACTCTAATGGCAGAAAGTGACGAGGAACTAAGGAGCCTTTTGATGAAGGTGAGAGAGGAGAGTGAAAAAGCTGGCTTGAACCTCAATATTCAGAAAACTAAGATCATGGCATCCAGCCCCATTACTTCATGGCAAATAGAAGTAATGGGTCTTGTTCTCCAATATCACTGTGGATAGTGACTGCAGCCATGAAATTAAAAGATGCTTTCTTCTAGGAAGGAAAGCTATGACAAACCTAGACAGAGTATCAAGAAGCAAAGACATCACTTTGCTTGAAAAGGTCCATAAACTGAAAGCTGTGGTTTATCCAGTCGTCATGTATGGATGTGAGAGTTGTTCCATAAAGAAGTCTGGGTGCTGAAGAATTGGTGCTTTTGAATTGTGGTGCTCAAGAAGACTCTTGTGTCCCTTGGAGTGCAAGGAGATCAAACCAGTCATTCCTAAAGGAAATAAACCCTGAATGTTCATTGGAAGGACTGATGCTGAAACTGAAGTTCTAATACTTTGGATAGGTGATGTGAAGAGCCAACTCATCAGAAAAGAACCTGATGCTGGGAAAGATTGAAAGCTAAAGAAGAAAAGGGCGACAGGGGATGAGATGGTTAGATAGCATCACTGACTCAATGAACATGAATTTGAACAAACTCTGGGAGATAGTGTTGTACAAAGGAGCCTGCCATGCTGCAGTGCATAGGGTCTCAAAAATTGGGACACAACATACAACTGAATAACAATGGGATTGCCTGGTGGCTCAGTGGCAGAGAACTTGCCTGCTAAGCAGGAGACCCAAGTTCAATCCCTGGGTTGGAAAGATGCACTGGAGAAGGAACTTGCAACCCATTCCAGTATTCTTGCCTATAGGATTCTGTGATCAGAGGAGCCTGGTGGGCTATAGTTCATGGGATTGCAAAAGAGTCTGACACTCCTGAGTAAGTAAAGAACAACAATGGGTAGATACATATGGATTTTGTATTGTGCTTTTTTCACTGTTCTGTTTGTTTTCTGTGTTATATTTTTGAAGTTTTAACACCTTTTGGAAAACTCATAAGCCTAAACGAGAGAACACTTGGAGTTCCTTGGTGATCTTAACTTTCCTCTGAAACATGGCATTTTGGGAAAAACTATTTGAGCATGCTAGCCTTTAACCCAGAGATGTGATGTGTTCAGAAGGAATGGGAGATGACTAACGCCAAGTCTTAGTCATGATTTACGGTTGTTGCTTTAATGTGTCGGTTAGCAAGGTTAGCATATCCCTTTCGTGAACTGAAAAGATGATTTTTGATTTAAAGAGTCGAAAGATCAGCCGGGGACTCTATCAGTGATTAAAATGACAGTTTTTCATTAGTGGTATAAACCACATTGTGATTACATTTTAAGTTTCTGTTTATTTTTGTGTTCTGCAGGATAACCGATTTGTTATTTGCACTACTTATGTGGGATTTATTGTTGCTGCCTGTTTGATATTTTCAGATATGTTCTGTTATCCTTCTAAAGATTGCCAGTACTTTTTTAATGGGACTGAATAGTGATATAATGAATGTGATTTTTTGAATTGTAATGAATTATGAGGAGGAGGGGGACAACAGAGGATGAGATGGCTGGATGGCATCACTGACTCGATGGACGTGAATCTGAGTAAACTCCAGGAGTCGGTGATGGACAGGGAGGCCTGGCGTGGTGCGATTCATGGGGTCACAAAGAGTCGGACACGACTGAGCGACTGAACTGAACTGAACTGAACTGATGTCAGCATTTGGAAGACCTGCAAAACTCAGAGAATGAGTATTCTTCAAATGATCAGTGTCTGATGTTACATAATCATACATGGGTAAAGTTTCATTTGAGGTTTAAGATCAATGGATTTTAATCTAAAACTCATCAAATTTTGAGGTTGTATCAAATTTGCATATATATATTATATATAAAGTTTCCTGACAGGTCTTTAAAAATATTTTGTCCTTTTTCCAACTACGTTTGTGCAAGGCTGGACTTTCTCTATATATTGTAACCAAAACATGACATTTATTAGATTTAATGTAAAAATGGTACAGAGTCCAGATGTCTTCTGGTAAACCACACGTTAAAGATATTTGCAAAAATGCAGAACATACTCTTCCAACTATTTTTCAGAATATACAACTGTTTTTCCTAAAATGTATTTTTAACATGTAAATATTGTTGGTTGTTAATATAAATGAATTAATTAGTATTTTCTAATTTTGTTTTAATTTCTAATAAAGTTAACTATTGATGTCTATAAAATTAATGTAAACAAAAGTTATTTAGGATTATTAAGAATTTTTAATAGTCTAAAGGGCTTTTGTGTTTAAAATGTGGAGAACTGTTAGTTTGGATGAAAGGAAACCGAAGATATAAGGCAACTGAATGTAAAACATGGTCCTGGACTGAATACTCTCCAGGAGGAAATGAAAGCACTCTAAAGACCATTATTGGAGGACTTGCCTGGTGATATAGTGGTTAGAAATCTGCCTTCTAATGCAGGGGATGCGAGTTCAGTCCTTGTTTGGGGAACTAAGATCCCACATGCTGTGTGGCAACTAAGTGTGCGTGTGTGTTGCGTGCCACAAGTAGAGAGAAGCCCATGTGCCTGAAGTAATTACTGATGTAGCCCCCCCCCGCAAAAAAAAGTGGGACCAAGAGAGTGAAATGGTCCCCTGATTAAAAAACAACAACAAAAAAGATTATTATTGGGTCAGGATTGGACTATGGACTATAAATTAGATTATAATTTTATCAATGTGAATTTCTTGAATTTGATAATTGTGTTGTAGTTAGGTACGAGAGGAAACATAATAGTCTTAAAACTTAATGTATGCAACATATTCTCAAATGGTTTAGAAAAATAAATGTACAAATACAGGTACATATACAGATATACATATGTGTAGAAAGAAAATGATAAATGTGGCAAAAATGTTACAAATTGGTGAATTCTGTATATGGCTAAACAAGAGTTCTCTATTATTTGTACAATGTGAAAGTATTTCAAAATAGAAATTAAAAACATGAAGTAATATAATGAATCTCTTAGAAGCAGATTTTACAGATTAACTAGTGAGAGTTTTATTGTGCTTGTGAATGACTGAGAGCTTTTGAGCGGTTTATCAGTTCAGTTCAGTCGCTCAGTCATGTTCGACTGTTTGCGACCCCATGGACTGCAGCCCGCCATGCTTCTCTGTCTGTCACCATCTCCTCGAGCTTGCTCAAACTCATGCCCATTGAGTCAGTGATGCCATCCTCTGTTGTCCCCTTCTCCTCCTGCCTTCAATCTTTCCTAGCATCAGGGTCTTTTCCAGTGAGTCAGTTCTTCACATGAGGTGGCCAAAGTATTGGAGCTTCAGCTTCAGCATCAGTCCTTCCAATGAATATTCAGGACTGATTTCCTTCAGTATTGACTGGTTTGATCTTGCTGAACAGTTGATAACTGGCTATAAACTCCTTTGGAGTTGTCACGGCTTTTCAGAAGACACTCCTTGTGCTCTGCTGCCCCCTAGTGACGTATGTTCATCAGCATTTCATTGTGGAAGTACAGTAAGTTGGGAATTTATAATACATCATTGTAGTTACCATTTAAAAGTACTTTAGTAATTTTAATTAAGCAAAATACGCATCTCATGATCTTTTTTTTCCTAATTTTTAAAAAATTAAATTTTTGTTCTTACAGTTACTTTCTCTTGTATCCTTAGTCCCTCCTCCCTCCCACCTCTCTTCTTTGAAGATAGTATTTATTGGTTCCTCATCTGACAGAGATATCTCCAGGATATAGTGAAGGACAGGAAGCCTGGTGTGCTGCAGTCCATTGGGTTGCAAAGAGTCAGATGCGACTTAGCGATTGAATAGCAACATCTGACAGAAATAGTAAAACTTCCTGTGTTTTCTCTTCTGTGACCACAGATATTAGTCAATAATTTTATTTTAGTGTTTTACTTTAGAGCCTAAAAATGTTTAGAATTCTGCTAGCCCATAATCTCTCATTTGCAATTTTAAAGTACCAAAGATTTTGAAATCATTTGTTATTAAAAGCTATCTGAATTTATTTGGTGAGAAAACTTAATGTAAGTTGATATGAGATAGTCTTTCTTTATATTTACCACTTGTGTGAATATTCCTGCATTTTGCTGCAGAGTTACTGATGTGATTGATTAGGAAATGTTTCTTAAGACCTCACTGGGGATGTTATATATAATGCATACACTATAATTATTTTTTAAAATCTGAAAAAATCTGAATTATGGAACATTCCTGCTCCAGGGATTTTAGATTAGGGATTGTAGACTTGTACCTGATTTGCTTAGCTTTGATTCCCAGTCACTATGTATAAAGCATCACCAGTTTATACTACTTTCTATCTTTCTTCTCTTTTTTTAATTAGTTGTATAATTTTCACATGCTATTTCAAAATTTTTATTGGTGTGTAGTTGACTTACATTGTTGTGTTATCACATACTATTTTTATATACCATATTTTTTCACTCTTAATCTGATCTTTTTGTCTTAGGGTTGCAGTTAAATATGTTCCCTCATTACTTCCAGTCTTTTTGTTGAAGTTTCTTGTGTCATTTAGTTTGGTTGGAGTTTCTTCTCTACCAGTTCAGAATGACTCAAAACAATTTTTGGCTTATTATATTTTCAGAATGACTGTTCTGTCGACTGTATATTCAGAGGACTGTTTCATTGATCTTAAAATTTTGACTCATATTTTGTTTCCCTGAGTATCGACTTCTTGTGTTCAGTGTTGTCCGATGGCTGCTGGGTTTTGTTTACTTGATTAATGACTGTTTATTTTTTCATTTGATGTCTTTTGGTTCTTCTTTTTCTAATCTACATCTTATATGAAGTACTTTTCTGACTACTTCATATTAAGTGTTATATGAACTACTATTCTGAGTACTTCATATATGTAGAGTTGTGCAGTATTTGTCTTTTTCGCTTAGGATAATGTCTTCAGGTTTCACTTACGTGGTAGTATGTGTTAGAATTTCCTTCTTTTTAAGGCTGAATAATATTTCATTGTATGTGTACCACATTTTCTTTACCCATTCATCTGTTGATGAGCACTTGAGTTGCTTCCTGCTTTTGACTCTGGTGAATAATGCTGCTATGAACATAGATGTTTATATATCTCTTTGAGTCCCTGCTTTCACTTTTTTGGAGTATGTACCCAGAAGTAGAATTGCTGGATTATATAGTAAATTATTTTTAATTTTTTGAGGGACTGCTAAAATGTTTTCTGTAGTAGATGTACCATTTTACATTGCCCGCTTTAACTTTCAAGGGACTTTTTTTTTAAACTTAGTTTTAGGATTTTAAGCTGGCAGTTTATTTTTTGTTTTCAGCACTTTACTGTATCGTTCAGTTGTTGTCTGAGATGTATTTCCTGTTAAAAAGTTAGCTCTTAATATTCCTTTTATGTTTTTTACTATGTTTTTGGTTTTCTGCTGTTTTACTATGAAGTATTGAGGTATAGTTTTCTTTGTGTTTATCCTGTTGGGGTTTGTAGAGCTTGAAACTGTGGATTGATGTCTTTCATTAGTTTTGGGAAACAGTTGACTATAATGTTTTAAATATTACTACCACCCCATTATAGAAAGAGTAGACCTCTTTCTACAGAGTCACAAATTCAAAACTATTTCTTAGTAACCACTAAGATATTATTTACTTTTTTTACTCACATTTCTGTTGGAGGATATAGTGAAGTATCCAAGAGGCTGTATGATATGTGAGGACTATCATTATTTTAATGAGTAATATAATATATGCTTGTATATTGTTATATTTAAATTATTATTCAACTTTAATTTTTAATGTGATAAATGTCAATAAAAGTAACCACATATACAAAATTTTGGGGGGACCTTCATATTTTTTAAGAGCATGAAAATATCCTTAAGCCAAATAGTTTGAGAACCACTGGGGTAGACATTTTGACTCTATCTCACATATTTCATATAGTCTTACATATTTTAGGGACTTCCCAGGTGGTGCAGGTGGTAAAGAATCTATCCCAGGGTTGGTAAGAAACCTGGAGTAGGAAATGGCAACCCATTCCCATTTTTCTTGCCTGGAAAACTCTATGGACAGAGGAGCCTGGCGGGCTACAGTCCATATGGTCACAAAGAGTTGGACACAAATGAGCACACACGTGTATGTGTTGTATTTTATATATTTTAATTTTCCTCTTTATGCCTTAATCTGAATATTTTCTATTAATTTATCTTCACTAATCTTCTCTTGCTGAAAAACCATTCTACTGGAACTCTTAATTTTAAAAATTACAGCAATCCCACTGCTGGGCATACACACTGAGGAAACCAGAATTGAAAGAGACACGTGTACCCCAGTGTTCATCGCAGCACTGTTTATAATAGCCAGGACATGGAAGCAACCTAGATGTCCATCAGCAGATGAATGGATAAGAAAGCTGTGGTGCATATACACAATGGAGTATTACTCAGCCATTAAAATGAATACATTTGAATCAGTTCTAATGAAGTGGATGAAACTGGAGCCGATTATACAGAGTGAAGTAAGGCAGAAAGAAAAACACCAATACAGTATACAACACATATATATGGAATTTAGAAAGATGGTAACAATAACCCTGTATGCAAGACAGCAAAAGAGACACAGATGTATAGAACAGTCTTTTGGACTCTGTGGGAGAGGGCGAGGATGGGATGATTTGGGAGAATGACATTGAAACATGTATAATATCATATATGAAACAAATCGCCAGTCCAGGTTCAATGCATGATACTGGATGCTTGGGGCTGGTTCACTGAGATGACCCAGAGGGATTATATGGGGAGGGAGGAGGGAGGGGGTTTCAGGATGGGGAACATGTGTACACCTGTGGCGGATTCATGTTGATGTATGGCAAAACCAATACAATATTGTAAAGTAACCTCCAATTAAAATAAATAAATTTATATTAAAAAAATAAATAGTGCTGCTATGAAAAAAAAATTACAGTTTTTGTTTCTGATTTTTCTCAGTTTTTAAATAACATAGATTTCAATGCTCTGGTGAATTTTCCATCTTTTCATCTATTTTGATCATCTTTTTCTTATCATATTACTCTTAGATATTTTAAGTCCTTTTCTCATAACTTCCAATATCTAGATTATCTGGATCTTGATTTTCAGTTTTATGGTCTTCTTCCTTGGCATGCTTGGTAATTTTGGACTGAATGAGGATTAAAAAAGTCATGGAGGTTCTGAATAGCTTTCTCTTGCTTCAGGTTAAACTGTCTTCCCCTTACCCCCCTTTTAAGGTGGATAGAATGGCAGTGATCTCAGTCCAGTCAGGGACAGAATTGTTGCTATCTCTGGTTCAGTACTGCCTTTTGATATAGTCTTTATCATATTCTAAAGAGCCTTGAAGTGATGATTAAGTTCCCTTTCCTCAGATGGACACTACTTTCTGTCTTTACTCCATACCTCAAAACTACCTAAAACTCTGTTTTGCTTCTCAGAGGCTTTTTGCTTGTCTTCGCCTCTTGCGCACTGTGGATTAAGAGTTCAGCACATGTGTTGAAGGAAGAACAGAAGAATGTTGTGTTTTTTACTATTGTTTCTTGTCTAGGAACTTCACCTCTTTTTCTTTTTTTAAAGGTAATTGATTCATTTTAATTGGGGATAAACACTTTACAGTATAGTGGTGGTTTTTGCCATCCATCAACATGAATCAGCCACGGGTGCACGTGTGCCACCCCATCCTGAATCCTCCTTCCTCCTCCCTCCCTACCCCATCCCTCTGGATTGCCCCAGAGTACTGCCTGTGAGTGCCCTGCTTCATGCGTCAAACTTGCTCTGGTCATCTATTTTACATATGGCAATATATGTTTCAATGCTGTTCTCTCAAAGAATCCCACCCTCCCACATAGTCCAAAAGTCTGTTCCTTACATCTGTGTCTCTTTTCTTGCCTTGCATATAGGATTGTTGTTACTGTCTATCTAAATTCCATATGTATGTGGTAATATACTGTATTGGTGTTTCTACTTCTGACTTACTTCACTCTGTATAATAGGCTCCAGTTTCATCCACTTCATTAGAACTGACTCAAATGTGTTCTTTTTTATAGCTGAGTAATACTCCATTGTGTATATGTACCACAGCTTTCTTACCATTCGTCTGCTGATGGACATCTAGGTTGCTTCCATGTCCTGGCTATTGTAAGCAGTGCTGCAGTGAACACCGGGGTACATGTGTCTCTTTCAATTCTTGTTTCCTCAGTGTGTATGCCCAGCAGTGGGATTGCTAGGTTGTATGGCAGTTCTATTTCCAGTTTTTTAAGGAATATCCACACTATTTTCCATTGTGACTGTACCAGTATGCATTTCCACCAACGGTGTAAGAGGGTTCCCTTTTCCCCACACCCTCGCCAGCATTTATTGTTTGTAGACTGTTTGATGGCAGCCATTCTGACTGGTGTGAGATGATACCTCATTGTGGTTTTGATCTGCATTTCTCTAATAATGAGTGATGTTGAACATTTTTTCATGTGTTTATTAGCCATCTGTATGTCTTCTTTGGAGAAATGTCTGTTTGGAACTTCACCTCTAAAGTCTCCAATTTATGTCACTTCAGTGCCACAAAACTGTCATGAGCTGATTTCTCTACCTCTTCTACTTGATTCCTTTAATGGAAACAGCCTCTTGTGTGCAGATTTGGCAAATATCTTGGGAAAAAGTGAATAAAGAATGTTGGTACACCCCTTCTCATTCTTCCCCTGGTCTCCAGCATTTTGTTCCCTTAATTTCTGATTGTCTAGCAGCTCTGTACGTCAGCCAAGAAAGAACATCACAAATATGGTATGCAGAAAGCCTGAACAGGTGTTAGTTCAGATTTGAGCAGGGGAAATGGGGTCATCCAGAAAAGGGGGGGTTCCATTAAGAAAGGGATAGTAATCTTAGTATACAACCTGGCTTAACAATAAAAAATATTATATAAACTAATACAAATATTGTTTATTGGCTTTCAAAGACAAAGTACTGGTAAACCATAAAAGCTGCTTTTGATTCTGGTACAGAATATCTATGTTATCAACTCAGTCAGTGTATAATTCATTTCATCAATTGGAAGAAGGTGAGGTAAGGAAATCAAAAGAAAGTAATGGAGAGCTAATGCCTCACTTTGCACAGGTAGGGGGTTGAGATAATCTATAAATAATAATGTAAGAATTAAAAGCTTAAGTACATTATTAAGAAATAAAAGCACAGTGTTAAGCATAGTATATTAATTACAAAAATCTTTAGAAAAACTAACAGTGGTATATGTATATTGAGGAGGGGAATGTATGGTATGATGAGGTAAATTTGCTCTGATTACAGTAGGAAGTAGTCAGTATCTAAGCTGATAAAGGAGCTTCCTGGGTGGCTCAGTGGTAAAGACTCCACCTACCAATGCAGGAGACTGCAGGAGACATGGGTTTGATCCTGCATTGGGAAGACCTGCTGGAGGAGGAAATGGCAACCCACTCCAATATTCTTGACTGGAAAAGTCCATGGACAGAGGAACCTGGTGGGCTACAGTCCGTGGGGTTGCAAAGAGTCAGACATGACTGAGTGACTGAGCACAATAAAAAGAAAGTAGTCTTATCATATTTTTTTTACAGATATGGGTCTCAGTTCAGTTCAATCGCTCAGTCGTGTCCGACTCTTTGTGACCCCATGAATCGCAGCACGCCAGGCCTCCCTGTCCATCACCAACTCCTGGAGTTCACTCAAACTCACGTCCATCGAGTTGGTGATGCCATCCAGCCATCTCATCCTCGGTCGTCCCCTTCTCCTCCTGCCCCCAATCCCTCCCAGCATCAGAGTCCCTTCCAATGAGTCAACTCTTCGCATGAGGTGGCCAAAGTACTAGAGTTTCAGCTTTAGCATCATTCCTTCCAAAGAACACCCAGGGTTGATCGCCTTTAGAATGGACTGGTTGGATCTCCTTGCAGTCTAAGGGACTCTCCAGAGTCTTCTCCAACACCACAGTTCAAAAGCATCAATTCTTCGGCGCTCAGCTTTCTTCATAGTCCAACTCTCACATCCATACATGACTACTGGAAAAACCATAGCCTTGACTAAATGGACCTTTGTTGGCAAAGTAATGTCTCTGGGTTTACCTCCACAAAATTAAAATCAGAAATTTTAAAAAGCTCAAAGTGATTTCCTCTGGAATATTAGAATGGAAGTGCAAGAAGCATAAAGATCCTTAAGCAGGATAAACACAAGCAACAGAACTATACCAAGGCACCATCAAAAGAATCACAGCAATAGCTCAAAAGATGAGAAGGGGAAAATGCAAGTATACTCAATTAATTACAAAGAAAAAGAGGGAATTATTCATATTAACATAATTACCTGTTTGACTAGGTTTAAATTTATTATCTTGCTATTATTCATTTGTCCCATCTGTCCCACTTTTTTCTCTTTTTTACCTTTCCTTAACTAAGTTAGATTAACTGAATACATTTTAGGATTCCAGTTTTCTCCAGTATTCTCATTCAGTATACCTTTTTATTTTATTTATGCTGCTACTGCTGCTAAGTTACTTCAGTCGTGTCCAACTCTGTGCGACCCCGTAGATGGCAGCCCACCAGGCTCCCCCATCCCTGGGATTCTCCAGGCAAGAACACTGGAGTGGGTTGCCATTTCCTTCTCCAATGCATGAAAGTGAAAAGTGAAAGTGAAGTCACTCAGTCGTGTCCGACTCTTAGTGACCCCATGGACTACAGCCCACCAGGCTCCTCTATCCATGGGATTTTCCAGGCAAGAGTACTGAAGTGGGGTGCCACCGCCTTCTCCGTTATTTTATTTATATGTTTTCATTATTCCTTTAGGGTTTATAATATGCATTTTTACTATTTGCTACTGCCTTAATGTTTTGTATCTCTTTAAAATTCATATTTTAACGTCCCCTTCAATGTGATGATATTAGGAGGTGAGGTGTTTGGGAGTTAATTAATTCATGAGGAAGTCGTGAGAATGAAATTTTCTTGAATGGGATTTGTACCCTTGTAAGGACAGACATGAAAGCTCTCTCTGTTCTCTGCAATGGGAGGATACAGTGAGAAGATGGTTGTCTGGTAGACCAGGAACCTGGCTCTCATCAAACATTGGATTTACCAGCACCTTGATCTTGGGTCTCAGTTTCCTGAATTGTGAGAAATAATCTTTTATTAAGCCATTCAGTCTATGTAATTTGTTATAGCGGAGAAGGCAATGGCACCCCACTCCAGTACTCTTGCCTAGAAAATCCCATGGACAGAGGAGCCTGGAAGGCTGCAGTCCATGGGGTAACTGAGGGTCGGGCACGACTGAGCGGCTTCACTTTCACTTTTCACTTTCCTGCATTGGAGAAGGAAATGGCAACCCATTCCAGTGTTCTTGCCTGGAGAATCCCAGGGATGGGGGAGCCTGATGGGCTGCCGTCTATGGGGTCGCACAGAGTCGGACATGACTGAAGTGACTTAGCAGTAGCAGCAGCAATTTGTTATAGTAGCCTGAACTGATTTAGACAACAATCTACTTTCACGTATAACACAAACTTGTAATAGTATACTTTCATTTCCACCATTGACCTTTGAGTTACAGTTAACATGTAATTTACGTCTACATATCTTATGAATTCCACAATTCGTTGCTATAATTTTTGGTTTAAAACATTCATTTATCTTTTAGGGACTTCTCTGGTCACCCAGTGGCTAAGACTGCTTTCCCAATGCAGGGGGCCTCCGTTTGATCCCTGGTTAGAGAACTAGGGAGTTCACGTGCCGCAGCTAAAAGTTTCCATGCTGCAATTAAAAAGATCCCACATGCTGCCATTAAAATCCAGCATGGCCAAATAAATAAATTAAAAGACAAAACCATTCCGTTATCTTTTAAGTAAGTTTAAAAATTATAAAAATCTGTATATTTATTGTTACTGTGATCTTTATTCGTTTGTATGGATCCATATTTTGACTTGATTTTGTTTTCTTTTCACCTAAAGAACTAAACTTTAATGTTTCTTGTAGTGCAGGCATAGTGGTAACAACATCTCTAAAATTTTGTCTGAAAAAAATCTTTATTTTCCCTTAGATTTTGGAGAATATGTTTGCTGGATATAGAATCCTAGGTTTGTAGTTTTTCCTTCAACACTTTAAAGATATCTTTCCATTATCTTCTTGCTTACATAATATGGATAACAAATTTGCATCTTTTTTTCTGTTCCTTTCTTTGTTTGTGTTTTTCTTTCCCTCCTCTGTATCCTTTAAGCTATGTTTTCTTCTCTTTTTTTTTGACTGATTTTCACCAACTCCAAGAAACCCTTTTCTGATTAATCCAGTTCCACACCAAACATTATGTTGCTATAATACTGTACAGATTTAGGTATATAGCTTTAAGTGTACAGATTTAAACATTATATTATTTTCTGTACAGATTTATAGTTTATAATTACCTTCAACTGTATTTCCTTGTGCTTTTCTTTACTAATTAAAGTATGTGCTTCCACAAAGAGTATGTGCTTCTTGTCTCCTTTTTAGTAAATTCTCAATAAATGCTTATTAAATGAGACTGTGATGTAAAATGTCTAAACCACCTGGTAGAGCCAGTTTCTATTTAACTTGCTGTGGTCATTTCCTTTTATTATTTGCCTATTTTATTTCTTTGTAGTCAAATTTCTCCTTCCTTTTAAAAGTTTATTTCTTCTAGTTTAGTGTATCATGAACATCATTTAAAAATTGCTCCCATTTCCGTCGTTAAGTAAACAATCAAGTTACTCCTTAGATTGGACAACCAGAGTATTATAGTGATATTCCACAGTTTTTGGAGGCTGACCTAAACATAATCCTGTGGAGAAATAGTTTAGTGGTATGCATTATTTGTTTTTTCAGTGATTTTTGAGGCCATATTAGATTGTCATTTTGTTGATTGCCAAATTGATCTCTGTAGGCTATCTGATTCTTCAAAGAAGTTATATGATCTAGACCAGATTGATTGATAATATATAATTGATAATAGGTGAGTAATGAAAATATGCACTAGACCTCAGGTAGATGTCTAATGAATTATGTAACAAACTTTAATCATAGGATCATTTCTAAAAGAAAGGCAGTTTACTTTTCCCATAGTTACCTATTGTACATCTCTTAAATTGAACCAATAATGCAACATTAATGACTTCTCTTTTCATAAAAATGTCTCTTAACATATTAAATTAGTCCATCTCCAATCTTTATTTTATGTAAGTTTCCTTATCAGTCATTCTGTTAAACTTTATTTTGTATTGGAACCATTTTTCCATGTAAGTCCAGATTTTGTTTTAATCTTTCAAGGTATGAAAAATAACATCATTTTAGTATCATTTTTGTAGTTGAACATATGTTTTATTTCTTGGTCTAGGTATAAAGTAAATTTATTCACTAGAGCAGGTACTAAGATGACTCCATGTAGAGATAGTTAATGAATGAAGTAAAGTCTTAATCAAAGACCATGACCAGCATTTAAACTAACCCTGTCTTGAACATAAAGGACTGTATAGCAAGGCTGACTGTGATATGCCAGGGCAGTGTTTTGGGATTATGATCCAGATCATTGGTTCTGGATGCTAACATTTGAGAATGATTTCTTGATGGAGCATTTGTGACCTTGAAATTATGAGTTGTCTTAGAATTTCTTTTCAAGGGAAGGAAGCATATGAATGGGAGGGTAACCAAATATTTTGTTAATAATTTGCTATAAAGATGGTTTATTACAGTTTAATATTAAACAGCTCAGGAGGCCTAAAATTTATCTCACTTGGTTCTAACTGGTGTTTCTCTCTGACACATGTTGTGAATCAACTGTCCTTCCAACTTGAAAGAGCAGAGAGCTTGCTGACGCAACTCTTTTGTTCTGGGGAATTATTTCCACTGTGCCTTCAAAAGCAAGGGACATTAAAAGCTTTGACTCATAGCAAGTTCTCTGCAAGTTGGTCACAGTTGGAGAGTTGAATGCAGGCTAAAGGAAATGGATTGATGATTTCTTCTATATCCTGGACTTAAAAAAAAAAGAACATTTACTTTTTTGAGCTTTCTGCTTAACCTTATGTGATTAACAATCCTTTCTTCCCTCTTAAAATGGACTCAGAAATGTTACATATGTTGGTGTTTTCCAGAGTTCTCCTTTTCTTAGATCCTAGAGTTGATTGGGTTTCTGCCCTTCCCCATAGTTGAATTACTTTTGTGAAATTATTCGTGTACCTACTTAACTAAGCAAAACATGAAAAGGGAAGATTCAGTGACAAAATCGTGTCTCAAAAGATCTCAGACTAGAAAAAGGATTATGATTATAACAGGTAATAAGTAGTAGATTCAGAATATCAACTGAATGACTATAGCAATATGTTAAAACAAAGATTTTATGTGACTTTAAGCTCAGTGTACAGCATGATATACCTGCCAGAAACACTCAAGCATTATTTTTAGGCTGTTTTAATAGAGGCTGAGTAACAAGTTAAAGGCACTAAGTTTTATTTTCCTAGTTTGACTATGTTTGACTTGAAAATTGTTTGTATTTGAAGTGTGCTTTCTGTGTGTCGTGTACTGTTCTGAATGTTTTACTTATGCCCTTTAATCTTTACATAACAACTCTATGAAGTGGTTGTTATTTTTATCTGCGTTTTATAGATGTGGAAACTGAAATAAAGAGAAGTTTCATAACTTTTCCAAGGTCACACAATTAATAACCAAGACTTGAATTCAGGAAGTTTGGCTTTGAAGCCTGTTCTCTTGACTGCTGCACTATAAATACTGTCTGTATTGTTGCCTTTTAAGAATGTTGACTACTAGAATGTGTCCAGAGGGTAAAAGTCTGAATTGAAAGGCCTTATGTAGAATAGTTGATTAATTTGGATTCTTGAGTTTGGAGAAGGGAAGGGAGTGACCAAGGACTCATTTTTGGTGGTCCTTTGAGTGTAAAAATAAGATAAATGATGAAAATTACAGAAAGGCAAATTTTATTTTTTACAGGAACTTTGTAACAGCTGTTGAAATGAGATTGCTTACCTTGTAATGAGCTTCCCTTTACTAGAGATGATCCTCTGGAGGAGAATATGGCAACCTACTCCACTGTTCTTGCCTGGAGAATCCCATGGACAGAAGAGCATGGTGGGCTATTGTCTATAGGGTTGCAGAGAGTCGGACATGGCTGAAACGACTTAGCACACGTGCATACATGTGATAGAGACATTTAGACACAACTGTAACTTGTGTCTGTGAATTAAGGCCAGTCATTTCTGAGGTTCTTTTTTTCTGTACATTTCTATGTATCTCTATTAAATAGGGATATTTCAAATGGGCTAGTGTACACTGTCCTTAAGCAAATGCTTCTATTAAAAAAAGACACAATATTGATTCCTGATGGAAACATGGTGTGAGAGCCTGGATATGTTCTCATTTATTTTTGTCTAAAACATGAAGGTTTGTTGCAAATAGTTTTATGATGTTGGTAGGAAGTTCTTTGCACATCTGTTAGTGGTATAGGAAACAACAGAAAATGGCCTACTTTTCCAATTCACAGAACAAGTTACTTAAATTGAGTAATAGATCAGAGGTTCCATCATAGTAACCATTGAGCCTCCCTTCTTCCCCACCATATAAAGGCTTACGAAAGGTTAATTGGTGGGGTTCATAGTTGTGATGGAAGGGCTCTGGGAAACTGCTATATCAATTTGCAAATTAAAAATTTCAGAGTATCAAGTATATCTATGTTTTAAGTGTATTTTGAGGTGATGATCAGTAATGAGATGGTTAGAATATAGAAGAGACTAAATTTTAGCAATTCTGGAATTCTGTGGTGGTTCAGTGATTAGGACTCCATGCTTCTGTTGCAGGGGGCACAGATTCTATTCTTGGTTGGGATACTAAGATTCCACAAGCTGAGCAGTACAAGCAAAAAAAAAATCGATCTGTGGTGATTGCTTCTTGGGTTTGTAGGTGATAGATTGTGGGAAGAAATTCTTGTTCTTTATTTTTACATAATATTTTGAAATAACTGATAAAAACTAGGCCCCCAGATACTCTGAAGTGTTTATTCTTGTTTGTTTTTTATTTTGATTAATATTTTATTGAGCATCTGCTATGAACCAGGTACTATTGTAGACTTCTAAAAATACACTTCCTTTTTTCAATTATTTAAAAGCAATTATTATAAAAGCAACGCATGGAGATTCCCTAGTGGACCAGTGGTTAAGAATCTGCCTGACAATGCAGGGGGCACACATTCAATCCCTGGTTCAGGAACTAAGATTCCATATACCCTTGGGCAAGTAATCCCGTGAGCGGCAACTACTGAAGCCTGTGTGCCTAGAGCCTGTGCTTTGCAAAAAGAGAATCCACTATGATAAGAGGCCTGCACACCACAACCCAAGTGTAGCTCCTGCTCACTGCAACTGGAGAAAGCCCGTATGGCATCCAAGACCCAGCACAGCCAAAAAAAAACTTTTTTTATGCAATACATGTTTTAGAAAATAAAAAAATGTAGAAAAGTAGAAAGAAGAAAGTCACATTTGCCTTATTCAAACACTGCCATTTGTATTATTTTGATGATTTTCTCTTCTGCCTCTTCCATCTTGTCTTCATCTTCATGTGTCCCCTTTTCCTTTTCTTTTTCTTCCTTCTCATCCTTTTTCTTTTATCTTTTTCTTGATATAATTGTAGCAACCTGGGGGAAAGGTAAATATTTTTGTTTCCTGGCAATGTCAGAAAGATTGCTTCATGTGTGAAATGATGATATTAACAGTGGGATTATTTTTTTTAAGATTTATTTATTTACTTTTGTAACATATAATAATATATGTTACGATAATTTTGAGCTGGATTTATCATTTAATGTTCTGGGTGATATTGCTGTAATAAGATTTCCTAGACTTAATTGCTGGGTGGTTGAATGACTGGCTTCTAATTTTCTTTATGAGGTGGTACTGTAAGTGACTTTTTTCACTCACATTCTTGAGCCATCATTACAAACTTAGACATATACCTCACACTTTTTTCACAACCAGAATTAGGCATAAATCAACTTAGCTGTCCCATAAGATGTACGGTAGTATTTCTCTTCATACTCCTATGATAACCATTTAATCAAACACTTTATCCAGGTCAAAATAGAGTAATGAAAAATTGCTAAATAGTAGGACATTTAGCATTGCTCTGTTCAGCTTTCTGTGATTGTACGTTATAGTGTCTATTCTGGGTATGAGACTGATGTTTATCATTATGATACAGAATTCTTAACTACTTTTATGTTCTACCAGATACAAATCTTTAACAGACTCTACCCTGCCCTCCTCCTTCAAAAAAGAAAGACTTTCCCAGCAGATTTTTCTCTCCTTTGAGAGTTAGCTTTGTAATTTGGAGCATATAACCATGATGTTTGGGCGCTAACTATTCTCACTGTTGCAATCTGGCTGTCCATGGTTTAATCATCAGTAGTTAAGAAAGAAAGCAAAAAGGAAAAAAAAAAGTGGCTCCAGGTTGCAGATTACCACAAAAAATTTCCACCTGGAAGCAATTTTTTTCTAAAAGCCCTTAGGGACTGCTGTCAGCCTCCGCCTCTACTGGCAGCAAGGTCTAGAAACACCTGTTCCCTTCAGAGCTAGGTTTTGTTGCAATTTAATCATTTTCCTTCTTCTAGCTTCCAGAGAAGGTCTGAGGAAAGCTGCTGCTGCTGCTGCTGCTAAGTCACTTCAGTCGTGTCCGACTCTGTGTGACCCCATAGACGGCAGCCCACCAGGCTCCCCCCGTCCCTGGGATTCTCCAGGCAAGCACACTGGAGTGGGTTGCCATTTCCTTCTCCAATGCATCAAAGTGAAAAGTGAAAGTGAAGTCGCTCAGTCGTGTCCGACTCTTAGCGACCTCATGGACTGCAGCCCACCAGGCTCCTCCGTCCATGGGATTTTCCAGGCAAGAGTACTGGAGTGGGGTGCCATTGCCTTCTCCTGAGGAAAGCTAGGGAAATAAATTATTCCCAGACACTTCTCTTCTATAGTAGATTTTCTTGAACCTTCTAAGTTCCTTCTTTTCTTCCTCTAACTCCTTTTTCTGTTAAGCATTTTAGCTGAAGTACAAATTATTTGCACTGCTAGAACTTGAATTTACTTTTGAAGCAAGAATGTTTATTATTAACTCTAGTGCTTGTCTTTGGAGGTCTAAATATTCAAACATTTTGGGGCATTGCTTTAGGCCCTTTGTCACTTTATAATGTTTTCTCTGTGGGAGGTGGGCATTGTTCCAGGTATAAACCCCCAAGCAACTTGTGGTCCTGTAGGGGAGATAGACATGTAAATAAATCATTACTGTGTAGACTGCATTACCGTGTAGACTGCTCAATATAGTGCCTGTTCAAAAATATGAACAAATAAACATTTCAAAACAAAAGCATATCAACTCAGCTTTCCATTGGTGAATGTCATTAGAGGTGGTGACCATTAATTTCTAGGATAATACTATGCATTTGTTCCAGAAGAAAACAGAATGATAGTACTTCTGGTGAAACTTATGTCGAACTGCACATGGGTTAATAGGATCAAGGACAGTTCACATTGTACAGTGTCAGAATAAGGTGGTAAATGAGGATACTGTGGCTATAGAGGAACCACTTACATCACTTCTTATCAAGGGTAGGTTTGGGTGTTTCAACAGATTTTGTTTCTTCATTTTAAAAATTGAATTTTAAATATATTTCTTAAAAGTAGGCTATTACATGCTATAACAAGCTTTTAATGTAGTTGAAGTTGGCTTCTTTTTGGGAAAGTAACAGAAAAGTAACCTTCAGTATGAATCTTCAAAGAATGGACTTATAATCCTGTTTGGTGTAAGTGTCTCGAGAGAGTGCAAGTTTAAATTCTTTCTGGTTTTATAAACAGTTTCTTAGGTTCTGCCTAGTTTGTAAGGAGGGGAGTTTCTATATCAGGTTAGAGTAGTTGTAGTAGGAAAGGAAGTTTTAGAGAGAGAGTGTTATGAGTTGAATCTTAAAGGATAAGGGGGAATTTGCCAGCTAAAGTGATAGTAAGGAGATCGTGGGCAGAAGGATTATATAGTACACTCAAGGAACTTTAAGCAGAGTTGTAAAGTGGTGTGGGGAGTACTCAGAGGTAAATCTGTACATGGAGGTGTCTCATATTCTATGCTAGGGAATTTGGATTTGATCCTGAGGCAGGACTTAATCCTAAATTGTGGTGTGTGTTTTATGGTCATATTTCATTTAAAGATTACTGTGAAAGAAGTATTAAACATGGATTTTTAGGGAAAGATGAAGAGGGAGGTGAAAACAGTTGCTCAGAAGAGAAATAATGACAGGAGGCAAGGCGGTGGCAGGGTAGGATAGGGAGGAAGAGAAGCATAGAAAAGCTATTATGGAATTAAATTAGGAGGCGTTAGGGATTGATTAGCTGGAGGCGGGTGCAAGGTGGAGTGAAGTGTCAAGATTAATTTATGTGTTTCTAGTTTGGGTAACTGGTTGGCTGGTGTTTGTTTCAGTTGAGATGGTGAATATAGGAGGGATGTGTAGGTTTGAGAAGAAAAGCTGATGGTTTAGCTTTTGAGGTGCACAGTTTGAGATGTATTTGAGGAAGAATGGTGGTTGAATATTCAGGTTTGTGGGATTTGACAGATATGCCTTGTTACTGATTTGGAAACCAAAGATGTTTAATTAACAGTGAAAGCTAAAGTATTGGTAGATATCTCTTAGGGAGTTTGAAGAATGAGAAGAAGTGAAGTCTGAGCAGATACTGAGGGCCAGAAGGAAGAAGAATTATTGAAGACTGAGAAGGGGACTATAATAGAAACTCTGGGAGAAGATATTTCAGAAAGAAGAGATGGTTAGCAGTGGCACATACAAAGAAGGAATCAAGCAAATGATGAATGGAAGAATTTAGTAGGCTTTTATTGACCTTAGTTAGCAAGAGTAGGTTCTTTGTGGTGATGTGGTAAGAAACAGGTATGCTGGGTTGAAGAGCAAATCTGATTTGAGGAAACAGAGGCAATGAGTATGGACTGCTCTTTAAAGAATCTTAACTGTGAAAGGAGAGAGAAGGAAAGAGGATACCAGGTTAAAGTTACTGGAAAAGAGATTTTAATAATAGTACTTCTTAAAAAAGAGAGCCCAGTTGTTTTATTAAGAGGTGGCATGTTTTGTTAACAAAAAGAAGTCAGTAGAGCGAAACATGAAAACTATAGACATTTAAAAATGTATTGATGGGGTAGAGGAGAAAGGAGATTTTTAGAACATAGTATTAAAGTAAGGTAGATCATCTATTTTATTGAGATCGGTTCAGTTGAGTCACTCAGTTGTGTCTGACTCTTTGCGACCCCATGGACTGCAGCACGCCAGGCTTCCCTGTCCATCACCAACTCCCAGAACTTGCTTAAACTTATGTCCATCAAATCGGTGATGCCATCTCACCATCTCATCCTCTGTTGTCCCCTTCTCCTCCTGCCTTCAATCCTTCCCAGCATCAGGGTCTTTTCCAATGAGTATCAGTTATTTGCATCAAGTGGCCAAAGTATTGGAGCGTTAGCTTCAGCATCAGTCCTTCCAATGAATATTCAGGACTCATTTCCTTTAGCATTGACTGGTTTGATCTCCTTGCAGTCCTCAATAGTCTTCTCCAACACCACAGTTCAAAAGCATCAGTTCTTCAGCGCTCAGCTTTCTTTATGGTCCAACTCTCACATCCATACATGACTACTGGAAAAACCATAGCATTGTCTGGTTGGACCTTTGTTGGCAAAGTAATGTCTCTACTTTTTAATAGCTTTTCTTCCAAGGAGCAAGTGTCTTTTAATCTCATGGCTGCAGTCACCATCTGCCCTGATTTTGGAGCCCAAGAAAATAGTCTTGTCACTTTTTCCATGGTTTCCCCATCTATTTGCCATGAAATGATGCGACCAGATGACATGATCTTCATTTTTTGAATGTTGAGTTTTAAGCTAGCTTTTTCACTCTCTTCTTTCAATTAATTGAGATAGGAATGTACAAATGTTAAAGCAGATGGAGACAGAGATAGACTTGTATATTGGAATGCAGAAGATTAAGAAGATTCATGCCTAATATGCCTGAATTTTCTTTATGAAATAGATGGCAAAATCATTTGTTGTGAGAGTAAATTGTGAAAGTGGAAGAATGAGTTGATAAAAGACATACAAATGTTTGAATGGTGCTAACAGTTCATCTATTTGTATAATTAGCTCCATCAATGTAAGGTTCTATATATTACTGTAGTTGAGTCCTGAAGAACTGACAGCCAGTTCTAAATGTTGATAGATAGAGCTCAACAGAGAGGAGTGCCCTTCCTCTGTTGGGAGACTTCTTTTGGTGAGGTTTATAGGTTTGTCTTTTTTATTTCTAGAATAATAACTTCTTTGTATCTTTTATCAATGTTGGGAAATCTTCAGCTGTTTCTCTGGATATTAATATTACCTGTTTGTTATTTCTTACTAGAGCTCCCATTAAACCCATCCTGTTCTCTGTGTTCTTAAGCTTTCTTTAATGTTTTCTGCTATAGGTTAAGTGTTGTGTCTCCCATCAAAATTCATATGTTGAAATTCTAACTCTAAGGTGATGGTATTAAGAGGATTAATGTAGTACCCTTAGGGGTGATTATGTCGAGAAAATGGAGGCTTCATGGACAGGATTAGTTTTTTGAGCCATTATAAAGAGGTCCCAGAGAGCTTGCTTGCCCTTTCAGCTCTGTGAGGATACAAGTTGGCTGCCCAGAAGAGAGAACACTTACCTGACCATGCTAACAACCTGATCTCAGACTTCCACCCTCCAGAACTGTGAGAGAGGAAATTTTGTTTGTTTATAAGTTACCCAGTCTGTGATATTTTGTATAGCCACCCAACAGACTAAGACATTTTACACTTTTTGTCTTTGTGCTACATTTTGTGTAGGTTTTACGTATACTTCCTAGTTAAATATTATCCCTTCCCACTTACTAAATTTTTAAGTATCAGTAATCATTATAACTTTCATTCCAAAAGTTCTGTCTTTTTCAGTGTGTCTGTTTTTGTTTTGGTAATTCCCTCATATATTTAAGTGTGTTACATGTTTATTTTTCACTTACACATATTTATTTTCAAGTCTTTGCAAGTCTAATTCTATTATTTTTGTTGATTTTTATTTATCATGCTTTGTTTCTTTGTGTGTTTCATGGTTTTTGATACTTGAGTTCAGCTCAAAGGAATGTTATTTGTGACACTAATTAGAACTGTGACTTAAGATGTATTCCTCTAGAGAAGTTTTTCCTTTTCTTCAGTCAGTTTTCTGGGGATACTGACAACCAGACTGGGACTACCTTTGAAATAAATTCTCAGCTTGAGATATCTTAGACCACACAGGTAATGGTATGAACAAGGGCCCTCCCTTTGGGTGAGAAGGGCCAGCTTGTGGCTTCACATTATCCCAGGAGTCCATCCCCCACTTCCCTAGCCAAAGCAAGTAAGTTTCCTTTCAACCTTCTTTTATGGGGAAGAATTTTTCTGCATCTTTAACTAAGGGAGTAGCCTTTGGGTATCTTGGCTTTATTCATTTGGAGGCCTCTTACTGGACTCTCTGTCTCTTATGGGCCCTAGGTTTTGTCTCGTTCTCTAGATAGCTATAAAATAGAAGCATTAGGTTATAAGGGATTGGTGGAATCTGGATTCCTGTTCCAGTTTTGTTTTAGCCTTTGGAAATCTTATTTTCTTTTTTTTGCTTAGTCATGCACTAGAAAAGATTTAGAAACTTAATCTAGCAGTTTTAGAAGTTTGGTAGTAGGGACGTTTTTCATGGTATGTTCAGTCTTGCATATTGTTCCTGGAATTTTATCCTGTTTTGCCTACTTAGTCTCCATCATTTTTTAGAATGGAAACTATTCTGATACCTTTTATCCATCTTCCTTTCAGGGTCTTCATTGCTTAATGAGTCTTAAATTGTGGTCAGTTTTGGCCATGGTGTGCAAAATTGAACCAGGAATTGAATGTTATTTTGCCAAGTCAGGTTCTTTTCTCAGGAAATTAAAGTATGTGTGTGTGTGTGTGTGTGTGTGTGTGTGTGTGTGTGTGACTACAATCATACATATAGCATACGTACTATGTAATATATCTATATATGTATATGATGTGTACCTATGTAGGTATAATAAATATTTACAAATGACATACACATTTATAAGTGATGTCAGATTTACTAATGTGGGCCTAACAAAATTCAACCAACCAATTTTCCCAGAATCACTAAATCATGGAATTTTTCAAATTTTCAGATTTTCTGGGAAACTTGGTTGGTTGAATTTTGTTAGGCCTACATTAAATCTACATGCATAAGGAGACCAGGACTATTCACTGAAGTGTTTCTAATACCCACCCTGCATTGGTTTTCTTTTCTGTATGGATACCTTTATATTCCTTGTCATTGAAACCATAATGATAATTTTAAGTGTGGAGAAGCTGAATCATTTATTCAATTAATAGACAGTCTTTTAAAATATTTTCAGAGCTCTTCAGAGTAATTACTTAAATCTTTTGTAAAGGATCTTGAAGAGTTTTACTGTTGCTGCTGCTCAGTCGCTTCAGTTGTGTCTGACTCCGTGTGACCCCATAGACGGCAGCCCACCAGGCACCCCCATCCCTGGGATTCTCTAGGCAAGAATACTGGAGTGGGTTGCCATTTCCTTCTCCAATGCATGAAAGAGAAAAGTCAAAGTAAATTTGCTCAGTTGTGTCCGACTCTTAGCGACCCCATGGATTGCAGCCCACCAGGCTCCTCCGTCCATGGGATTTTCCAGGCAAGAGTACTGGAGTAGGGTGCCATTGCCTTCTCCGGAAGAGTTTTACTAATATATCCTAAATCCAGACGATTATGGTAGTGGTAGACAGTAGGTGAGTCAGTAGTTTTATTTAGTTCCAATTTTGCATGTTTAAGTGGTAAATTTGACACTTTGAATTCCATGCAGTGAAACTGGAGCTTATCTACTGATGTTAATTTTAACTCTGTACTTACCAACTGTATCACCACTCTACTTTCAGCAGTTTTCCAGTTTAGATTCAATCCAGTTAACGAGGCCATAGTTGGATTATTTGTTTCATTTGACAGCAGTATCTAAAATCTAACTTTTAGCTGCCAGATTTTATGACCACCACTGAAGACTACAATGCGATAAATCTTATTACACGTAATACAAATTGATACAGAGGTCAAGATGAAGGCACTAATGTATCCTGTAGTGCCTTTATGTCTTCAGTTACTTGTGCTGATTACTTGTTCTAACAGTGTGACATTATCCTGGTAGTAGTTAGAGCATTCTTCGTATCCTTACTTTGGAGTTTCCTTGCTTTTGTTTCAAGGCTGCATATTGTCACCCTGCTTGTTTAACTTATGTGCAGAGTATATTAGGTGAAATGCTGGGCTGGATGAAGCACAAACTGGAATCAAGATTGCCGGGAGAAATATCAATAACCTCAGATATGCAGATGATACCACCCTTATGGCAGAAAGTGAAGAAGAACTAAAGAGCCTCTTGATGTAAGTGAAAGTGGAGAGTGAAAAAGTTGGTTTAAAACTCAACATTCAAAAAATGAAGATCATGGCATCTGTTCCCTCACTTCATGGCAAATAGATGGGGAAACAATGAAAATAGTTACAGACTTTATTTTCTTGGACTCCAAAATCACTGCAGATGGTGACTACAGCCATGAAATTAAAAGACTCTTGCTCCTTGGAAGAGAAGATATGACCAACCTAGACAGCATATTAAAAAGCAGAGACATTACTTTGCCAATCAGATCCATCCAGACAAAGCTATGGTTTTTCCAGTAGTCGTGTATGGATATGAGAGTTGGACCATAAAGAAAGCTGAACGCTGAAGAATTGATGCTTTTGAGCTGTGGTGTTGGAGAAAACTCTTAAGAGTCCCCTGGACTGCAGGGAGATCAAACCAGTCAATCCTAAAGGAAATATTCATTGGAAGGACTGATGCTGAAGCTGACGCTCCAGTACTTTGGCCACCTGATATGAAGAACTAACTCACTGGGAAAGACCCTGATGCTGGGAAGGATTGAAGGCAGGAGGAGAAGGGGACAAGAGGGGATGAGATGATTGGATGGCATCACCAACTTGATGGACATGAGTTTGAGCAAGTTCTGGGGGTTGGTGATAGACAGGGAAGCCTGGCGTGCTGCAGTCCTAGAGTTGCAAAGAGTTGGACACGACTGAGGAACTGAACTGAACTGCTTTCATTAGTTTATTTCCTAACAGTCTGTTGTTGATTTGACTGATGTTTTGTGACAAGGTCCCTTTCTCCATTTTCCTGTGCTGTTTAACCAATACCAGGTTTTTAGTAGGCTCTATGGCTAAGTGCCATTTGAAAGTTCTCCACTCTGTTTTTATCCCTTTGAAAATAGCTTTCATGGAAGTGGGTTTCCTTCCTGCCTTGTGGGAGAGTTCCATCACAACTTCTTTTGGTTGCATGGGCTATCTTGGTGAAGCCAGTTGTATACCTTCGTATCTGTAAGAGTGGGAAAAGGATTTGAATGTATTTGATCTCCTGTGGCTGTACAAAAACATTTGATTGTGGTCTTCAACTTAGACCTCATCTATTAGCATATCCTTCCCCTGTCATTGATGATAATGTACAGTGATCTTCTTTCACCTTTTGCAATCAGGGCATTTAAATTACCTTAGTAAGGTCTGAATTAAATTGATAGACAAACCGAAGTAAGGAAGGGAAGGAACTTTAAACTTCTCTTGACCTCCTGCAGTTTCTCTTGCAACATCATGCTCAGATCTGTTTTTCCATTTTATTTTTAACTTTTGGAATAAACAAGAAATACTAATGATGCTTTTATGAAGCTTAATGAGAAGAAAATGTTTCATGACTAAAACCATGACAGAAGTTAAAAAACATATATATGAAAAAGAAAAGAACAAACCAAACTCTGAGTTTTTTTCTTGGATTAATCAAAAACAAAAGCAAAATGTTTAGTCCTTTGTGTCTTGAAGTTCTCTTTGGTTCTGAAAACATCTCAACAGATAAACTTTGTTTGATATGGTACTCTTCTGTATCTATCTTTGAGGCAATCAGAAACCTACATCTTAGTTTCCTACCCTTCCTTCTCTTTCTCTGTTTTTAGCATATATGGAGGATCTCCTCTATGCCAGTCTCTGTGCTATTAGCTGGAGATAAAATGGGTAAGACATGGTCTCAGCCGACAAGGAGATTAACCTTTTGGTATGGGGAAATTGACAAGTGAATGGGTAATCAGAATATAATTAAACAAGTTCTGAAATGGCATTAATAACAAAAGAGAAACACATAACAGAGTCTATGTTTAGAGAATGTTTCCCAGTAAAAAAAGGGTGCAAGCTGAGATTTGAAGAGTGAATTGGGAGTCAACTCTTAACTAAAAGAAAATGGGGACAAGCAGTCTAGGTCCTGGAAACAGGATTCCTTAGCCATATTTAGACTTTGGCTGCTGGTTGTTTTCTTTGATTTGCCTGCTACCTTTGAAGAATGAACAGTGGTAAGCATTTAGGATACTTTCCTTTGCAAGTAGCAGAATATTAAGACAAAGTAGAAATAGGAAGTTTTCCTTAAAATAGAACATTTCTTATCACACATAACATGAAGACTGGAGATAGGACTATTCCAGGTTCATCATTAAGGACCCAGTTGTTTTCTTTCCTCTTTGGAATTATCAAGTTATTGGCAGTATCTCCTTTCATCTCGGGATGGTTGCTGCATCCCAAAGTATTATACAAAACAATTTTCAAAGTAGAAAAAGCAGTTTCTTTTCCTGGATCCTTCAGGAAAGAAGCCTGTCTTTGGAGCCTCACTCCCAAACTTCCTTTTACTTCATCAGTGAGTTGAGTTGTGTTATCTGTTAATTGGTCACTGACTAGGGGAATTAAATTATTGTACTGGTCTAAATTATTAATAGTTTTACCTCTTGCAGTGGGCTTCCCAGGTGGCTCAGTGGGTAAAGAATCTGCCTGTCATGCTGGAGATGCAGGGGACACTGGTTCGATCCCTGGGTTGGGAAGGTCCCCTGGAGGAGAGCATGGCAACTCACTCTAGTATTCTTGGCTAGAGAATCCCAGGACAGAGGGGCCTGGCAGGCTGCAGTCCATAGGGTTGCAAAAGAATTGGACATAATTGAAGTGACTAAACATGTGTGCACGCACCTCTTGGAGTAGGATAGAAAGGTGAAATACCAGAACAAATTGGGACTCTTCCCATAGGAAGAAGAATGGAATAGCTGTTGTGTAGGCACAGCTAATAGACAACTGACTCATCTGAAAGTAGAAGTGTGTATGTGTGTCTTTTTAAAAACCAAGCTTCATATTGCGTTGTCAGGCTTCATTTTGCGTTAGTTTTTCCTTTTTTGGGGGTGGGGGAGGAGTTGGGCCCAGGTGTATCAGTAACAGGCAATGTAATTTTGATTAAGGTGTTTAACTTTTCTTGATTTCAGTTTCCTCCATTGTACAATAAAGGCTTTGTATTCCATTTCCAAGACCTCTTTCAGCTCTAATGTTTTAGGAGGTCCATGTGACTTTCTTGCTGTCCTTTGCTGTAAAAGGAGACAGACTGATGTACTACAGAGAATACTCTCTAGGAGTGTGGACTTGGCAAGTTACTTCATCTTCTTGGATTTTAGGTTCTTCAGAATAGAATAATGTCTAATTTATAAGGTACCTAGGATTTACATGAGATAACATATGCTTATTACATTGTATTTATTTTTATCTTTTGACAAACCAGTGGGAGTTGATACAGGCTTTCACAAGGGATATAATCCTCTTATGATTCAGTACTTGGGAATAAATATTTTTGTTGAACAGAATTCCTGAAGTGTTTTATTTATAAGTTAAAAAAATCTCTGTTAATTTAGGTGCAATGTTTAGAAGTATGTGTCAGATATGGACATTAGGTTGAAACATTTTAGTTTTTGCAGAAGCCTGTGGTTTATTTGGGATTCTTTTGGAAATGACTGTGCAAGGCAGGATTTATGAAGTTGAATGAAAATTTAGGCTATACAAAGTTGCTAGTTTCCAAGCATATCTTCTTGTTTAACTGTCACTATGTACCAGAATGTTTGTTGGATCATCACAAATAATTAAACCCGTGGCACAGTTTATTTTGTAGTCTTGTTTAACTATGACACACCTAAGGCCCACATGTCAAAAGCATAGAACTTTGTTTTTAAGATTCTACTTTCTATTAGAAATGGACATTTAAACATTAGAGTACTTCATATACAATATTTAATAACAAGTTATAAGACTTTGGCTAGCAAGTATTTTAGAATATAGTTTTAGATTTTTAAGCAGTCCTTTGCTTGGTCACATCAGATTTTAAAGAATGTTAGAAATGGGCCATCACTAGATGGCAGTCTTTCTCCAGTTTTAATTCATTTATTGCAGGGAAGGGAAATACTTTGTTCAAGTTCAATGTTGACTACCAGTATTAGGTTAATTTCAGGAGATCTATGGCCTTTCCAGAATTTAAGGCTTGTTATTTTTGTTTTTAGCATTTTATATCTGATGGCTGATTAGCACTAAGTCTGAGATAATATGTGAAATGCTGACGTAAGTTGAACTGTTAGGTACTGACTATAATTATAATTGCCTTTTCCTATGTTAGGCAATTTGAAACAGACTTTTAGGTTTTTAACCCTTTGATAACCAGATGAAAACTATGGATATTTCCCTAAAAACTTATATATATGTGCTTCTTCCTATACACACAAAATCCACATAAAATATGGAAATTGTGGTTTTCCAGTTGTGTACTCATGTAACAAGTTAATTAAACACAGTCCAAAACTCCTGTTTTAAGTGTAGGTTTTACATTTTATTCTAACTTTTTAAGTTCTCAAGATACTCAGGAGATCCATTATATAAGCTTTTCATATTATTCAACATTATTATAATTAAGAGAGTATTAGAATCATAAACGGAGAAGGCAATGGCACCCCACTCCAGTACTCTTGCCTGGAAAATCCCATGGATGGAGGAGCCTGGTGGGCTGCAGTCCATGGGGTCGCTGAGAGTCGGATGCGACTGAGTGACTTCACTTTGACTTTTCACTTTCATGCACTGGAGAAGGAAATGGCAACCCACTTCAGTGTTCTTGCCTGGAGAATCCCAGGGACGGCAGAGCCTGGTGGGCTGCTGTCAATGGGGTCGCACAGAGTCGGACACGACTGAAGCGACTTAGCAGCAGCAGCAGCAGCAGAATCATAAAGGCCCTAAAATAGGAGAAACAGGTGGGGCCCTAGTGATAAGGATGTAGAAAATACATGAACTCTTTATATTGTCCTGAAAAATGTTTGATGTTTACGTTATTATGACTGGACTTGAAAGTGGAATTGAATTGTAGAAATTTAGAGCTAGGCTGATGCTAAAAAGAATTTTTTTTTTTTTAAATTTTTATTTTAACTTTAGTTTACTTTACATTACTGTATTGCTTTTGCCAAGCATAAACATGAATTCACCACGAGTGTACAAGCGTTCCCAAACATGAATCCCTTCCCATCTCCCACCCCATACCATCTCTCTGGGTCCTCTCCTTGCACCAGTCCCAAGCATCCTGCATCCTGCATCCTGCATCGGATATCGACTGGCGATTCATTTATAATTGATTGCTTCCTATTTCCTAAATGAGAAAGCTGAGTGTCCTAGAGATTAACTCCTGGTTAATCACATGGCTAAACACCAAGGCCACACAGTCAAGGCAGCTAAAATCCACTTTTCCTTTCTTTCTTTTATACTTTTTTAAATAGAAATTTCAGGGAGCTAGGGAGGCACTATTAACATAAATTATGAACTTCTTAACTTTGAGATTTTCTTCTCCTTGAGGTTGTCTTTTGCATATTAATGTAGCTCTTTGGAGGGAGAACAATAGAAAGTTTTACATTGTATAAGGAAGTATACTTACTACTTAAAAGTACTGTTGGGTCAAGGTATAACTGAATTTGAAACCAAGAGGCTTGTCTCAATATTCAGTAATAATCTTACGCCATTTAGATGGTTGGATTTTCAGTGGTTATTTCTCTTCTTCAAATTGCAAGGAACACTGGTGCCTTTGCATGGAAATCTTTCTTTTTCTTTCCTTTGGAGGGGGAACAGTTAGGCTTGTTTGAGGTTAGTTATTCAAACCTTGTTTGAGGTTAGGCTTGTTTGAGGTTAGATGGTGTTGGAGAAGACTCTTGAGAGTTCCTTGGACTGCAAGGAGATCCAACCAATCCATTCTGAAGGAGATCAGCCCTGGGATTTCTTTGGAAGGAATGATGGTAAAGCTGAAACTCCAGTACTTTGGCCACCTCATGCAAAGAGTTGACTCATAGGAAAAGACTCTGATGCTGGGAGGGATTGGGAGCAGGAGGAGAAGGGGACGACAGAGGATGAGATGGCTGGATGGCATCACGGACTCGATGGACGTGAGTCTGAGTGAACTCCAGGAGTTGGTGATGGACAGGGAGGCCTGGCGTGCTGCGATTCATGGGGTAGCAAAGAGTCGGACACAACTGAGCGACTGAACTGACTGACTGACTGACAGATAGCTCTGTTAGGCGTTTTAATTGTTTCAGTTGTCAAAGCAGGGGTTGTTTATAATTTATTTGAAGATCTCTTCCTTTTATTTATTCATAAATAAGTAAATGTTCAGAGTTTTTACTGTAATCCAAACTTGTATATGTATTATCTTCTATGATTACTGCTGAGTTTTGGGCAATGGAACTGATTTGCTGAATCAGAATGGTAATCTGGTACTTACAAATTATGTGCTGTGTGTGCTCAGTTGCTTCAGTCGTGTCTGACTCTTTGTGACCCTAAGGACCATAGCCTGCTAGGCTCCTCTGTCTGTGGGATTCTCCAGGCATGAATACTGGAGTGGGTTGCCATGCCCTCCTTCAGGGGATCTTCCCAGCCCAGGGATTGAACTTGCATTTCTTGCATTGGCAGGCGGGTTCTCTACCATTAGCATCACCTGGGAAGCCCAAATGATTATAGAACCAGAAAATGTTGGTAATGAGCAAAAGTATATTTGTTGAATAAATGTCAGAGATCTAAGAGTTCTTAGAGATAATGTTCTTCTTAGGTGGCACTAGTGGTGAAGAATCTACCTGCCAATGCAGGAGATGCAGGAGATACAGGTTTAGTTCCTGGGTCAACGAGATCCCCTGGAGAAGGAGATGGCAGTCCACTTCAGTGTTCTTACCTGGGAGATCCCATGGATGGAGAAGCCTCTTGGGCTACAGTCCATGGGGTTGCAGAGTTGGACACGACTGAGCGACTAAACAACAGAGACAACAGTAGTCATTCGTTTAGTCAGTGACTGTTTCCTTACTACGTGTTACCTATCTGGCATTGTTTTAGAGATAGAGGTGAACATGGCAGACGAAGTTGTTGCCCTGGAGCTTACAGTCTAATGGGCTAGGTTGGGGGGAAGATGACAAACTGGATGATGAGAAGGAGAAAATTGTTTGATATAGGGAATGAGTGTTATTAGCATATGAACAGCAAAAAGAAAGTGCTTGTAGCAGGAAGAGACTAAAAAAAAATTCTCTGTAGCAGGAGCATAGAGGATGGAGGAAGGCAAGGCTAGAGGTGTGACTTAGGGAGAAACAACGTTAGAGAAATAATCAGAGGCTAGATTATGTGGAATGTTATAGGCCATGATAAGGATTTATGACTTTTATTTCTTTTGTAAAGAGAAGGAATCAGAGAGTCCGACTCTTGCGACTCCATGGACTGTAGCCTGCCAGGCTCCTCTCTCCATGGGATTCTCCAGGTTAGAATACTGGAGTGGGTTGCCATTCCCTTCTCCAGAGGGTCTCCCTGACCCAGGAATCGATAGGTCTGCATCGCAGGCACATTCTTTACCCACTGAGCTATGAAGAAAGCCCCTTGACTAACAAAAACAAGAGGGTAACATCTGAACTACTGCTTCATAAAGGCCATTTTTACTGCTGTGTGGAGTATCTCCTTTGGGATAAGAAGTAGCAGGAGTGAGGGGTGCTGAATGGAGAGTTTTAGGAGGCTATTGCTTTGGTCCAGTGAGCCAGTGATAGAAATTTAGACTAGGGTTTTTTTAATTGGAAATGGTGGGATGGTGGTTAATTTTAAGATATGCTTTGGAGGTTAAGTTGTTAGGACTTACTAGCAGATTGGATGAGGTGTTTGATGGAAAGAGGTGCATTGGGAGTGATTCCTGGATTTGGATATTTGACTTGGGCAACTGGATATGCCATTAGCTGTGATGGGTAGCTGAGTGGTAGGGAGCTTTTAGGAGGATCAAGTTTGGGATTGGAGTTAGTTTGGTGATAGATGATTTTTTTCTATGTTAAAATTCAAGATGATTTTTAAAAATCCAATTGGAGTTGTTAAATAGTAGCTAGGCATTTGAGCCCAGTGCTCAGGGAAGTGCTCAGAATTGAAGGTATAGATTAGGAAATCTAGCACTATGGTAGATGGTATATATTATAAAGGCATGGGATTAGCTGTCATTTCTTGGTGAGAGAGCACAGGTAGGTAAGAGAAGAGCTCTTTGGAATATTTAGAAAAAGAATAGAGGAGGAAGAGTCCAGGAAGGAGATTAAGAAGGCATGTCAGTAAAATGAGGAAAACCACTTAGTGTGGCATCATTGAAGTCTAGAGAAAAGAGTGTTTCCAGAAGGAAGATATAGTAAACCATAGTAAATGCTGCCATTAGGTGCAGTAAGATGAATGCTAACTATTGGGAGGTGAGGAGGTAGAAAGAAGTTTTGCTGGGAAGAGGAGCAGCGACGTAAGATGGTGGCTGGAGGGAAATGAGTAGGTAAAGATGGATTTCATAAAGTCATGTTTATATATTCAGAGAATGATTTAGTAGAGTGGACGAGATATATAATTCAGGGTAAGAATGAAAGGGGATAATTGCAGGAGTAAAGTTCTTAGAGACAACAAGAATGACTATAGATAAACACTTGATTTTTATTGTTACAAGAGGGTGGACAGAATAGGAATTTTAAATGTAAGCAGGTTGGTTGAGAGGAGATGAAATAATACATATATATAGATAACATATATATATATTTCTGTGAAATACAACTGAAAGTGACAGAGGGTGGACATTTGAGGAGTGGAGAAAGTAAGGTTTTCATATATTTTAGAGACTACAACGTGATTTTTTTTGGTGGTGGTATTGGGTGGGATAATTTTAATATTATTATCTAGTGATGTTTGGGTGCCCAATTAAATTTGTCATCAGATATAGCTGAACTGAGTTTAGTAGCACGGCTGTGTGATTTTTCTCTAGCAGTGTCAGCTTCTTGAGTATAATCTTGCAGTAAATGTATATTTGGGTTTTTCCAAAATTAAGTTTTTCTAGATTAGTTTAACTGAGAAAGAAAGGTACCAAGGAATTATAATTCAGTCCTTTTATGATGAGAATTCTATGATGATTACTGTCAAACACTTAAATATTTTTCAATAAATAAGTAAAATTTTAGATTTTCCTAAAAAAATTCATCAAGCATTGGGGCAACATTAATACAACTGAATTACTCTGTGGTTTATGTAACTTAAACATCTGATTTCCAAATAAATTTGCTTGTGGGTTTGTAATTTTGTTTCTCTTTCTTAGGTATAAATCTGTGTGTAATCTTCATGGCATTTTCTTTTTTGTAAAAGGTCTGTCTATGATGGTGAGGAACATGGACGATTCATGGAGAAGCTTGAAACTCGCATCCGCAATCATGACCGAGAAATTGAGAAAATGTGCAACTTTCATTATCAGGGCTTTGTGGACTCTATAACTGAACTGCTGAAAGTGAGAGGAGAAGCTCAGAAACTCAAAGTAAGGAGACTCTTTCTCTCTGTCTTGGGGTTTTGGTTAATATTAAAAGAGTAGGGACTGCATTACAGGTTACATATTTGTGGTAAAGATTTTTGAGTAGTAAGAAAGGGATTTGTACTGAAACATAGATAATTGGGATTACAGCTTTTAGCTGAAAAGGATACTCTTTTAAGTTAAAATTTATTGGGGATAACTACATGTGGATGAAAGCTGGTAATAAGAATCAGTTTCTTCCAGATAGAAACTTAATTGATCCTTCAAGTCATCTGTCTACTTCCTTGCTAGATAAAACCCATCACCATTGAATGACAGAATTGCAAGCCATGGCTGCAGAAGTCTTTGCGGCATGGCAATCTGAGGCAGAGGAAAAAAAAAATTGTGATAGTTGTGGAGGATCTTCTACCAAAGTATGGGAGTTCTTTCTTGATAGGACTAATTTAAGTTCAGGACTGTTATGGTTTTGTCCCTGGCATAGCAAATTTCCTTACCTTGGGTAACTGACTTTGCTACGGAAATACTACTGTGTTTGATTATGGGATGCTGTCTTAGTGCCTTTTGGGGCGTGTTATGAAATAAACAATATTGGCTCTATAAAATCACCCAAATTCTGAAGTCCAAATCACAGTGGGTCTGCAAGGTTTCAAATAGGAATTTATGGATGTGTATAACAACTATTCAGTCATCATAAGAAATATAATGTTACAAAGAAAATTAAATCTCTCTTTTTTACCCTTCTCAGTGGCTTTCTTCACTCTGCCATTCAAAAATAGCAAATCTTATTTGTTGTTAATGTTCTTTAATGCTTAACTATTATAATTGAAATTAAATTAATTTCCCAGTCAGCTTACCAAATTTAATTTCAGGTGAATTAAAAAGTTAAATGTAAAAAATAAAACCATAAAGAAACAAGTAGAAAAAATAGATGAGTATTTATGTGATTTTGGAGAGTGAGGAATGCATTTCTAAACACAATTCCTAAGCTAGAAAAAAAATATTGATACATACAATGATAGTACAGTGAAAGAACTTTCTATATACAAGTTAAAAATGTAAAGGTAAATAATAAATAAAATATTTACAAATACATATGACAAGTGATTGATATCCTAACAGAAAAGATCTTTATAAATTAATAGGAAAAATATAAACACTAATAGAAAACAGAAATGCTTGTTAATGTACAGTTTACATACAAAGAAATAGAAGGGAACTCTACAATTTAGAAATAATTAAATCCAAATTTAAACAATAAAGTGCCACCTGATAAAATAACAAAAATGAGACAAATGTTAATTAAATTTGGAGATGATACTTATCAACTGGAGAATGCCTGGTTGGAGTGGAGACTGTTTTAACTTTTAAGGAGAGCAGTTTTATGTATCAATACTGAAAACTTCTCATTGATCACTGTCTTGTCATGGTGAAGGGGCTTGTATAACTCAGTGAAGCTATGAGCCTTGCTGTGCAGGACTACCCAAGATGGACAAATCATAGTAGAGAGTTCTGACAAAATGTAGTCCACTGGAGGAGAGAATGGCAAACCACTCCAGTACTCCTGCTATGAGAACCCCATGAACTGTATTAAAAGGTAAAAAGATATGACGCTAAAAGATGAGCACCCCAGCTCGGAAGGTGTCCAATATGCCTCTGGGGAAGAGCAGAGGGCAGTTTCTCATAGCTCCAGAAAGAATGAAGCAGCTGGGCCAAAGCAGAAAGATGCTCACTTGTGGATAAGTCTGGTAATGAAAGTAAAATCTGATGCTATAAAGAACAGTATTGCAGAGGAAGCTGGAGTGTTAGGTCCATGGATCAAGGTAAATTGGATGTGGTCAAGCAGGAGACGGCAAGAGTAAATATCAACATATTAGGAATTAGTGAACTAAAATGGACGCGAATGGGAGAATTTAATTTAGATGACCATTATTATACCTACTACTGTGAGCAAGAATCCCTTAGAAGACATGGAGTAGCCCTCATAGTCAACAAAAGAGACCAAAATGCAGTACTTGGTTGCAACCTCAAAAACAGCAGAATGATCTTGGTTCATTTCTAAAGCAAACCATTCAACATCAATGGAATCTAAGTCTGTGCCCAGCCACTGATGCTGAAGAAGCTGAAGTTGATCAGTTCTATGAAGACCTAGAAGACCTCCTAGAACAAACACCAAAATAAATGTCCTATTCATCATAGGGGATTGAAATGCAAAAGTAGGAAGTTAAGAGATATCTGTAGTAACAGGCAAGTTTGGCATTGGAGTACAAAATGAAGCAGGACAAAGGCTAGCAGAATTTTGCCAAGAGAATACACTGATGATAGCAAACACCCTTTTTCAACAACACAAAAGAAGACTTTACGCATGGATATCACCACATGATCAATACTGAAATCAGATTGATTGCGTTCATTGCAGCTGAAGATGGAGACGCTCTGACGCTCTATAGTCAGCAAAAACAAGACCTGGAACTGACTGTGGAACAGATCATCAGGTCCTTATAGCAAAATTCAGGCTTAAACTAAGGAAAGTGGGGAAACCACTAGGCCAGTCAGGTATGATCTAAATAAAATCCCCTATGATTATAGTTAAAGTTAAGTCGCTTAGTCGTGTCTGACTCTTTGCGACCCCATGGACTATAGCCCACCAGGCATTCTCCAGGCAAGAATACTGGAGTGGGTTGCCATTTCCTTCTCCAGGGGATCTTCCTGACTGAGGAATCGAACCCGGGTCTCCTGCATTGTAGGCAGACGCTTTAACCTCTGAGCCACCAGGGAAGCCCCCTATGATTATAGGGAGGTTACAAATAGATCTGGTAGATCTGGTAGCCAGAGTTCCTGAAGAACTGTGGACAGAGCTTCCTAATATACAAGAGGTACTGGAAGGAGGCAAAGTGGTTGTTTGGGGAGGTTTTACAAATAGCTGAGGAAAGAAGAGAAGCTTAAGGCAAGGAAGAAATGAAAATGTATAACCAACTGAATGCAGAGTTCCAGAGAATAGCAGGGAGAGACAGGAAGGCCTTATTCAATGAACATTGAAGAGAAATAGAAGAAAACAACAGAAGGGAAAAGACTAGAGGTCTCTTGAAGAAACTAGCGATATCACAGGAAAATTTCAATGCAAAGATAGGCATTATAAAGGACAGAAACGGTTAAGACCTAGTAGAAGCAGAACAGATCAAGAAGAGATGGCAGGAATACACAGAAGAACTGTACAAAAAAGGTCTTAATGACCCAGATAACCACGATGGTGTAGTCTCTCACTCAGAGCCAGATATCCTGGAATGTGAAGTCAAGTGGGCCTTAGGAAGCACTGCTGCCAATAAAGCTAGTGGAGGTGATGGAATTCCAGTTGTGCTATTCAAAATCCTAAAAGATGATGCTATTAAAGTGCTGCATTCAATATGTCAGCAAATTTGGAAATACCAGCAGTGACTACATGACTGGAAAAGGCCAATATTCATCCCAATTCCCAAGAAGGGTAGTACTAAAGAATGTTCAAATTACTGGACAGTTGCATTCACTTCCCATGCTAGTAAGGTTATGCTCAAAATCTTTCAAGCCAGACTTCAGCAGTACTTGAATCAAAAACTTCTAGATGTCTAAGCTGGGTTTAGTAAAGGCAGAGGAACAGGGATCACATTGCCAACGAAATCATAGAGAAAGCAAGGGAATTCCAGAAAAAAGCTTCTATTTCTGATTCATTGACTATGCTAAACCCTTTGACTATGTGAATCGTAGCAAACTGGAAAACTCTTAAAGATATGAGAATACCAGACCATCTTACCTGTCTCCTGAGAAATGTGTTTGTGGGTTGAGAAGCATCAGTTAAAACCTTATATGGAACAACTGACTGGTTCAGAATTGAGAAAGAGTGCAACAAGTCTGTGTATTTAACTTATATTCAGAACACATTATGCGAAATGTTGGGTTGGATGAGTTACAGGCTAGAATCCAAACTGCCAGGAGAAATATCAACACTCTCAGATAAGCAGATGATACCACTTTAATGGTGGAAGGTGAAGAGGAACTAAAGAGCCTCTTGATGAAGGTGAAAGAGGAGAATGAAAAAGCCAGCTTAAAACTCAGTATTAAAAAACGAAGATCATGGCATCTGACCCCATCACTTCATGGCATATAGAAGTGGAAAACGTGGAAGCAGTGACAGATTTCCTCTTTTTGGGCTTTAAAATCACTGTGGATGATGACTTCAGTCATGGAATTTGAAGACGATTGCTTCTTGGAAGGAAACTATGACAGTCCTAGACAGTGTATTAAAAAGCAAAGACATCACTTTGCTGACAAAGGTCCATATAGTCAAGGCTGTGGTCTTTCCAGTAGTCATGTACTGATGTGAGAGATGGACCATTAAGAAAGCAGAGCACCAAAGAATTGATGCTTTCAAGCTGTGGTGCTGGAGAAGACTCTTGAGAGTCCCTTGGACCACAAGGAGATCGAACTAGTCAGTCCTAAAGGAAATCAAGCCTGAATACTCATTGAAAGGACTGATGTTAATGCCTGGGCCACCTGATGCGAACAGCAGACTCACTAAAAAAGACCTGATGCTGGGAAAGGCTGAAGGCAGAAGGAGAAGAGGGAGACAGAGGATGAGATGGTTGGATGGCATCACCGATTCAGTGGACATGAATTTGCGTGAACTCTGAGAGATGGTGAGGGACAGGGAGGCCTGGCATACTGCAGTTCATGGGGTCGCAAAGAGTTGGACATGACTTGACGATTGAACCACTGAAAAACTGCAAACAGCAACAGATGAAAACATAGTTTTCGTTTATCCTAAAGCTACAGGTGCATGTACAATGATGTGCATGTGATTTTTTTTTTTTGATGGCTAAAACTGTAAAATGTCCCTGAAAGTCTTGTGCTAGAGGATTAGTAAAATAAAGCATGGTATATCCATTTAAAATAAGAAACTACGTTACTGCAGAAGGATATCTGATATGAGAACGTTTGCTTAATGTATAAAAACAGATTAAAAAATATGAACAATTCGGTTCTATTTAAAAAGTTATACTGAGTTTTAGGGGACTGAAAAGCCTCAAGTGGACAGAAGTATCTGAAATATGTGAAAACAAAGATACGGAGCTTCTGCCAGGAGTTGTATGTGCTGTTTGTCCTCACTGAGCTTCCCAGCTTCCCATCCACCCTCACCTTGTGCTGTTCTTGATGCTTGTGTTGGAAAACCTCTCTCTCTTCCTCGGGTGCTTTGTCCATGATAGGCAAAAGGGTGCTCTGTCTCTGGTTACTGAAATAGTCATGTAGTGGAGTACCTGAATATTACCCATAATGTTCTCTGTTAACACATGGGAGACTGCCCTAGGGGGCATCCTTTCAGCTTGTGTGAGGAGCCTGTGAAAATTCTTGAACTTTAGAAAAATGTTTAGAAAATGGAAAAGGTTGAATATTACCTACTATCAGTATTATTTGAACATAGCAATGAAATTTCTGTGTTCTCTAGGATGCCAGTTATTTTCTTTTGATTCACAGTATGTGTGTGTGTATATGTAGGTGTGTATAAATATATACACATATCATATGTTCTCTGAATCAAGAAGTAGCATTCTAGACAAGCAGTATATAGTAGCCTTTATTGAAATAAACATGGTATGTTTCTCCATTTATTTATATCTTAATTATTTAAAATCCATCAAAGAGGATTATAAAAAATTTTTTAAAATTATTAAAGTATGATAACACTTTTCAGATGACTTGGAAAACACAGAANAATACTCCATTGTGTATATGTACCACAGCTTTCTTATCCATTCATCTGCTGATGGGCATCTAGGTTGTTTCCATGTTCTGGCTATTATAAACAGTGCTGCGACGAACAAGATTTTTAATTGGAGTTTTAATATCAAAGTTTCAGAAATTCATAGCATGAATAAGCAGAAAAGTAGAAGAATACAGTAGACCTGAAAAGCAGTATGAACCAATTCAACATAATTAAGATTTATACAGTTTTCACACAGTAGCAGGATACAAATTCTATTCAAGTTCCCATAGACTGTAAAGCAGGAGACACTGAAACATATCCAGGGACATAAAACAGGGCTTCCTAGGTGGCTCAGTGGTAAAGAATCTGCCAGCTAATGCAAGAGACACAGGAGACTCAGGTCGATCTCTGTTTTGGGATCAATCCCCTGGAGGAAGAAATGGCAACCTACTCCAGTATTCTTGTCTGGGAAATCCCATGGACAGAGGATCCTGATGGGCTACAGTCCCTAGGGACACAAAGAGTCGGACACAACTGAGCACACACATGCAAATGCCAAAGAAGGTGCAAAAATTTCATGGTCTATAGGTTTTGGAATCACACAGAATCTGTTCTCTTATCACAGCTGAATTATGTTAGAAATCAGTATCAAAAGGTACTCAAAAATATCCCACATATTTTCAAGTGCAATGTGACATTTACCAGGAGAGATCTTGACTTAGCCGTTGAAAGCCTCAATAAAGTTCAGTTCAGTTGCTCAGTTGTGTCTGACTCTTTGTGACCCCATGAACTGCAGCATGCCAGGTTTCCCTGTCCATCAACAACTCCCAGAGCTTACTCAAACTCATGTCCATTGAATCAGTGATGCCATCCAACCATCTCATCCTCTGTCGTCCCCTTCTCCTGCCCTCAATTTTTCCCAGCATCAGGGTCTTTTTCAATGAGTCAGTTCTTCCCATCAGGTGGCCAAAGTATTGGATCTTCAGTTTCATCATCAGTCATTCCAGTGAATATTCAGGACTGATTTCCTTTAGGATGGACTGGTTTGATCTTCTTGCAGTACAAGGGACTCTCAAGAGTCTTCTCCAACACCACAGTTCAAAAGCATCAATTTTTCAGCACTCAGCTTTCTTTATAGTCCAACTCTCACATCCATACATGACTACTGGAAAAATCAAAGGTTTGACTAGATGCACCTTTGTTGGCAAAGTAATGTCTCTACTTTTGAATATGCTGTCTAGGTTGGTCATAGCTTTTCTTCCAAGGAGCAAGCATCTGTTAGTTTTAGTAAAGATAAAAGACTGAAAAAACACAGGGGGTGACTGTAAAGAAGGAAACATTTAAGTGAGAAATTAGTATGAAAACGAGAAATTAATATGAATGATACTTTAAAAAAAATGTATTTGGAAATTAAATGTGCACATTTAAGTGATGGATGTATCTAAGAAGCCATAACAAGGAAAATTAGAAAATGTTTATAATAGAATAAAAATGAAAGGATAATTTATCAGATTTTGTTGCATGCAGGTGCTTTGTGCACCTTCAATGTGGAATCTTGAATAAGTTATGAAAAGAAATAATGGACACTAGCATAAAATTTTGTGAAATTTGAATAAAATCTGTGCTTTAGTTAATAGTACTGTGTCACATATTAATTTTCTGGTTTTTTTTTTTGCGCATCATACTATTTCTTTATATTCTCAGAATTGGATTGAAAATGTCAAGCCTCATTCAAATTGAAAAAACATCACAAAGATAATAAACTTTCTAGACTTTTAGCAGTAATACTAGATGCCAGAGTAAGTGGAACTATATCAAAATTTTGAGTGAATATAAGTTAGAAATCTAGGATTCCATTCATGCTTAAGCAAACAACTGGAACCAAAATGTCATAATTTTTTTTAGCTAAGCAAAAATTCGTTAAGTTTCTAAAATATATATATTATACATATTTCACTTTTTCTATTTCATGTTCAGTGCTTCCAGTTTGTTTAAATGCTTTCCAATTTCTCCCTCTTATTTTTTGTTGTTCTTTCTCAAGCCTTTTTTGAGTGCATTTAAATAAAATGGGAGCACTGATTATGAAATAGAAAAAGTGAAACAAACTAGATAAAAGTAAAAAAAGTCATACTGTAGTACAGTTATTTTTAAATAGGGCTGTTTATTAGACTCACATCTGAAGCTTTGGTGAAAAAAACCATACCTTGGCATTTGTATTTTACAAAAAATTTCAAGATAATTCTAATGTGCATCTGGATTTTAAAAAGTGATTGCAGGTTTTTCTATTAAATGGTAGTTTCAGTGATACAGAATTTACTATTTTCTGTTGACCAGTCATGATACAATGGTGTTAAAATGAGTAATAGTTCCATAATCACAGTAGTAAAAAATATTTTATCAGTTTTCATGATCAATAGCCAGATAAAAAATAAAAGATAATTTACAATCACAAGCTATAATGACAACATGATTAACCTAACAATATAAAATACTTACATACAATTTGAAGGGTTAAGTAGGGTGATGTGGTAATTGAAAGTGCATGCTTCCAATTGGATGTGCATAATTCCAAGTGTTTTCATCCACCCAGCCAGTCTGTGTTTTTTGGTTGGTGCATTTAATCCATTTACATTTAAGGTAACCATTGATATATATGATCCTATTACTGTTTTCTTAATTGTTTTGAGTTTATTTTTTGTAGGTCTTTTCCTTCTCTTGTTTTTTCTCCTTAGAGGAGTTTCTTTCTCATTTTATATCCTGCTGTTCCCTTCTGCCTTGTTCCTCTTGCATTTTATATCATGCCATTCCCTTCTGATTTCTGTTGAGAAATCAGCCGATAGCCTTATGGGAATTCCTTTGTATGTTATTTTTCATTTTTCCCTTGTATTTAATTTTTGTTATTTTGATTCCTGTGTGTCTTAGTGTGTTCCTCCTTGGGTTTATCCTGCCTGGGAGTCTCTGTTCTTCCTGGACTAGGTTGAATTTTTCCTTTTCCATGTTAGGAAAATTTTCAGCTGTTATCATTTTAGACATTTTCTCAGATGCTTCCTCTCTTCTCCTTTTGGGACCCTTATAATATGAATGTTGGTGTGTTTAATGTTGTCCCAGAGGTCTCTTTGGCTGTCTTCATTTTTTTTTTTTTGTTCTATTTTCTATATTCTGTTTTGTGGCAGTGAGAGCCACCATTCTGTCTTCTAGACCAATTTCCTCTTCTTCTGCCTGTGATCCTGCTATTGGTTCCTTCCACTGTATTGTTCATCTCTGTTTGTTCTTTAGTTATACTTGGTCTTTGGTAAACATTTCTTATATCCTCAATCTTTTTCCAAGATCTTGGATCATTTTCACTATCATTATTCTGAATTCTTTTTCTGGAAGATGCCTATTTCCCCCCTTTTTAGTTGTCTTCCTGCGATTTTATCTTGTCCCTTCATCTGGGACACAGTTCTCTGCATTTTCACTTTGATTAACTTTCTGTTAGGTGGTTTTTCTTCTGGCGGCTGCAGGATTGCAGTTTTCCTTGCTGCTTCTGTCTGCTCTCTGGTGGATAAGGCTAAGAGGCTTGTGTAAGCTTCCTGATGGGAAGGACTGGTGGTGGGAAAAACTGGATCTTGCTCTGGTGGGCAGGGTTGTGCTTAGTAAAACTAATCTGGGGACTTGCCTGCTGGTCCAGTGGTTAACACTTTGCCTTCCAATGCACAGGGTGCGGGTTTGATCCCTGGTGGCGGAGCTAAGATCCCATATGCCCTATGGCCAAGAAACCAGATCATAAAAAGCAGAAGCGATATTGTAACAAATTTAATGAGGACTTAAATTAAGAAAAAAACAAGTAATCCAGTTGTCTGCTTATGGGTAGGGTATTGCACTCCCTCTTTGTTAGTTGTTTGACCTGAGGCAACCCAGCCCTGGGGTCTATAGGTTCTGTGGTAGGGTTAATGGTGACCTCAAAGAAGGCTCACCAAGGGGCGCCTCCTAGGACTGCTGTTGCCAGTGCCTGTGGCCAGCCACTGTTGACCCATACCTCCATAGGAGACCCTCCAACACTAAGTAGGTCTGGTTCAGTCTCCTGTTGGGGGTCACTGCTCCTTTCCCCTGGGTCCTGGTGTGCTCAAGATTTTGTTTATGCCCCTCAAGTTGGTGTCTCTGTTTCCCAGAGTCCTGTGGAAGTCCTGTAATCAAATCCCACTGGCCTTCACAGTCAGATTCTAGGGGGATTTCTAGTCCCTTTGCTGGGTCCCCTGGCTGGGAAGCTTGATGTGGGGCTTGTATTACTGTTCTCCAGTTTGTGGGTTGCCCGCCTGGTGGGTATGAGATTTGATTTTATAATGATTGCATTCCTTTACTGTTTTCTTGCAGCTTCTCCTTTGTCTTTGGATGTCAGGTATCTTTCTGTGGTCGGTTCCAGCATCCTCCTGTCAATGATTGTTCAACAGCTAGTTGTGATTTTGATGCTCTCACAGGAGGAGATGAATACATGTTCTTACACTTAGCCATCTTGAACCCCTAGATAGCTGTGTAGATGTCCTCTCATTGTTATGTTCAAATTGTATTAAAATAGTAATTATCTTTCTATCAGAAGCTTTGATTAGGCTCCTGTGGGTGTTTAGAATTCTGGTTTGCGTGAAATTGGTTTAGTGGGCCATGATCAGTATTTTTAATAAAAATTGAAATAAAATAGAAAAGGGAACAATAAAGTGTATTACATGCAGTAAGACAAAATTGTTTCTTGAAAATTTTGTTTCTCTGTGTGTGTGTGTGTATTCCCTATACTTGCGTACCAGGTTGCAATGTAAAATATATTTCTTACAATGAGTTTGAGGTTAAAAAAAAAGTTTCAGAAATATCTTTATAAAGTAAACAAGGCATTCTAGTAGAGAGTGTGATGCTGAAATAAGTAGTATTTATGGAAGGTTGAATTTTATGAGATCTCCTGTTTACATGAAAAAAATCTAATCATTCTTAAATAATCACTCAGGGGCTGCCCACACCACTTTTATTCACATTGTTTAAAAGCTTTTTCTTATAATGAACTGATATTAATCCCATTTTTGAATAACATCCATTTATTGGTTTGAATAATAAGCTCTTCAAGTCTCACTTGTTCTAGACCAAGAATCAGCAAAGTATATCTTCCAGGCCAAATCCAGCTTGCCTCCTAATTTTGCAAATGAACATAGAAACATATTGGAATGTAGAAACAGCCATTCATTTATGTATGTATATGGTTGCATTTTTGCTTCAGTGACAGTGCATGTGGTAATAATCTGCTCAGAAAATGATAGTCCAGGTATAGTGTATAGTTTTGGGCAAAATTTTCAAAGGTGTGTTCCTAAAAAACTGGTTTCCTGAGATGATCCTCAGTGAAAGGATGCTGCATAAAATAAGTTGGAAAACACTGTGTGATATCTCCTTAGGCATTTATAGTACTATAGAATATTAAATGCTTCAGAAGTTCCCAGTAAACAAACCTTTTTAGTATTATTTCCCATATATATTATGTGTGTGTGTTTCTATGTTTGTGTATATACAGAGTGCAGAATAATCTATTAATTAAAATTTGTTGGCATTCTGAGGGACATAATAGAAAATGCTGGGTTAAGGAAGTATCTTAATAAGGAGAGATTTAGATTCCACCAATTTAGAATTGGTGGAAGTATAGGAAGCCTCTATTAAAGAAAGCATTAGAAGTTAATATTGCTCATGTTTTGATAATGTTTAAGAAGGTGGGGAAGTTATTATTCTATAAACTTAATTTTTATATCTACTGATTCTTCGAGAGTGGCTACCAAAATGAGTTGTGCCAATTCACTTTAATTATGAATTCTATGTAAATTTAAAGTTGTTTACCTGATTTTTTACTATCTGATGGATAAATTAATTTAGAAAAGAGGGAATATGGAAATGTTAGGAACTATCAAGAATTAATGATCCAAAAAATTAAGATAAAATGTTTTCTAAAATTAGATTATAAGTAGAAATATTTGACCTGAGTTTAGTTCAGTTCAGTTTAGTCACTCCGTCCTGTCCGACTCTTTGCGACCCCATGGACTGCGGCATGCCAGGCCTCCCTGTCCATCACCAACTACCGGAGTTTACTCAAACTCCCTGAGTTAAACAGTTCAATTTATGCTCAAGTAAGGTTCTTTGTCCCACTTCAGTGTTCTTGCCTGGAGAATCCCAGGAACAGGGGAGCCTGGTGGGCTGCCATTTATGGGGTTACACAAAATTGGACATGACTGAAGTGACTTTGCAGCAGCAAGGTTCTTTGTGGGTTATTTTTTCTATTATAGTTTTTCTTTCCATTTCAAATGAAAGTGTGATCTTTAGTTGTGTTATATTTGTTTGTACTATTTCAAACTGAACATATTTTTTAGTAATTTTTTTTTATTGTTCAAAAAGTCATATAGATGTTGAGTAGAAAAGTTAATATAGTTTAATCCTAGGAGAATACAACTAAACCAAGATGTGGTAAAATATGGAAACAATCTGAATACTTACACTAAATCTTTTCATTTAAAATCTTCATCTTAATCAAACTATTGTCTAGGTATTTATTATAAGTTTAAATTGTCTTCTCTCCACAGAATCAAGTGACGGATACTAATAGAAAACTGCAACATGAGGGAAAGGAAGTAAGACCAGTTTACCTTTTGAAAAAATCTTCTCTGTTTCCTGTCATTCTCTTTGATGACTATGTGTATGATTTAGTGGTTTGAGACCATAAGCTGCATGTTGGAAAAACTTGGACATTATCATTGCTTCTCATGTTTGTCTGAAGTAGATGAATATAATCATTAGAAAGCTTAATGAGAGTATGTAGCCTTCCTTAGTTGTATTTTTAAATGACTTGAGTAGTCATAAAGTGGCCAATGCTGTTTCCTCTGCCTAGAATCTTCTTTCTCCAGTGTTTATGCACTTCAGATATTTGCTGATATGTTACCTCCTAATGAGGCCTTTACTAACCAACTTATTTAGAATTGCAGTCTCACTTTCACCTTTTGTTTTCTTTTTACCTTTCCTGCTTAATTTTTCTCCATTGCCCCTATCATGCTCTGATGTTATGTAGTTTTCCTTGTATGTTTGTTTTTTTGGTCTCCTTCTAGTAGAAATTAAGCTCCATGAAGTCAGGATTTCTTTTTTTTAAATACACTCCCATATCCCCTCTACCTGCCTAAACAGTGGCTGGCACAACATAAATGTGCCATAAGTATTTGTTAAAAAAGTGAATCATTGATTCTATTAATTGATATATTCACCATTTAAATCATAGTTTATAAGATCATTTGATGTCCATTTTCTCACTGAATTCTCATGGCCAACCTATGACAAAATTAGGACTAGTATTTTATTGACTAGGAAAATAAAACAGATGATTTGTAAAAGTTTACACAGTAATTGATATGGCTGAGACTAAAATCCAAGTTTTCTGACTTATAGTCAATTACTGTTCTCTGTATCATGTACCTTCCTTATTGCCTAATACTTATTTAATGTTTAATAATCTTTAAGATTAGCCTTGGATTGTCTTATCAGTAACTTAATCATGACCACTTCTCTTTTTCTTTTTTTTGTGGGGGGAACATAGTATTTAAGTAGCTAACATTTTTAGGTATGGATATGGGACGAATTCTATAAGAGGCCATATAGCTTATTGCTTTTTAAAAGTTTGTCTCACATATTTTAAGTTTTTGCAAAGAGCACAGTTTCTTCTAGTTTTATTGTCTATCACTTCAGATGGAAGACTTTAAAACTCTATGAGAAGATAAGTACTATATGAGAACTTCACTAAACTGGAATTCTTGGAAAAGCCACAACTTCTAAGTGTGTGGTTTATTCTCTATTGAAATATTTAGTTAAAGATTATTTTCAAGATTCATTTGAAGCTGTATAAGAAGGACTGTTTTCCTCTAGGCATCTAGCACTGATGAAAGAAATATAGGATCTTCTTAGACTGATGAAATCATAAATCATGAAAAGTCTGAATAAGGTTTGGAGCAAATCTGCAAGTTTTTTCTTTTTTCCTGGATAGCCCTTGAATTTTAAGGTTTCATTTCACCTAGCCTTTCCTAGTGTAGTGTGTATGCATCTTGGGGAGAAAGGGGGAAAACATGCAGGGATGTTTTACTGGTTGAGAAAGGCAGTTCCTTAGTCCACTTGGCAGGTCTTACTATGAAACTGTCTGGGATGTTCTGATGAATTGAACATAGGGTGGAAAAATGTGACTGAAAGCTTTTTATTTACAGCTGTTGGCATAATTCAGTTTTTTTCCCCTCTTGCCAAGCTGGTGATAGCAATGGAAGAGCTGAAGCAGTGTCGACTACAACAGAGAAATATTTCTGCCACTGTTGATAAATTAATGCTGTGTCTTCCAGGTGAGAAACTGGATATAGAGTAGAATTCTTGATGCAGTTTCTTTAGCTTTAATTAATCTTTCACTTTCTCTAAATTATTCTAATGTGCTCTTTTCCCCTTCTCTTTAAAGTTCTGGAGATGTATAGTAAACTGCGGGACCAGATGAAAACTAAAAGGTAAGTTTTTTTAATTGAATACTTTGTGTTATCTAAAATTTGTTATTTAGAATTCTTTTAAAAAGTGCATATTTAGCATAACCTTTCAAAAATAATTAAGTCCATAAGACATCTTCTCTAGCCTTTTGTATATCTATTGATTCATCCTGAGAGTTAACTTATTATTTACATATACTAGTGGTATGCTGATGTATTTTGTCATGTATTATGTTTAAGAAAAAATACTACACATAGTTTGATTTTTAGAAGACCCAGTTTTTTAGAGGAAAAGCATATAACTGTTTTAGTGATAGTTAATTTCAGAAATATGCTTTGGTTTAGAAAAAATAGTTACTGGTTCTGGAGGTTCTCCATTGAAACAGAATCAATAATGTGTATATCTGTGTGTGTGTGTGTGTGTGTGTGTGTGTAGAGAAAGAGAGAGATTGATTTTCTTTTTTTAGCAAATTGGTTGACATGATTATGGAGGCTGGCAACTCCAAAATCTGCCCAGTATATTAGTAGGCTAGTTAGTGTCCGGGAAGAATGAATACTATTGCCTGAGTCTGAAGACAGTCTGCTGGCCAAATTCCATCTTCCTCTGGGGAGTTTAGTCTTTTTTCTATCAAGGTGTTTAACTGGTTTAATGAAGCCCACTCACATTATGCAGACTATTCTTCTTTACTCAAAGTCTACTGATTTAAGCACTGATAATCTTGTGTCAGCTTAAAGCTCAACATTCAGAAAATGAAGATCATGGCATCTGGTCCCATCACTTCATGGGAAATAGATGGGGAAACAGTGGAAACAGTGTCAGACTTTATTTTTTTGGGCTCCAAAATCACTGCAGATGGTGACTGCAGCCATGAAATTAAAAGACGCTTACTCCTTGGAAGAAAAGTTTTGACCAACCTAGATGGCATGTTGAAGAGCAGAGACATTACTTGGCTGACTAAGGTCCGTCTAGTCAAGGCTATGGTTTTTTCTGTAGTCATGTATGGATGTGAGAGTTGGACTGTGAAGAAAGCTGAGCGCCGAAGAATTGATGCTTTTAAACTGTGGTGGTGGAGAAGACTCTTGAGAGTCCCTTGGACTGCAAGGAGATCCAACCAGTCCATTCTGAAGGAGATCAACCCTGGGAATTCTTTGGAAGGATTGATGCTAAAGCTGAAACTCCAGTACTCTGGCCACCTCATGCGAAGAGTTGACTCATTGGAAAAGACTCTGATGCTGGGAGGGACTGGGGGCAGGAGGAGAAGGAGACGACCGAGGATGAGATGGCTGGATGGCATCACTGACTTGATGGACTTGAGTCTGAGTGAACTCCAGGAGTTGGTGATGGACAGGGAGGCCTGGGGTGCTGCGATTCATGGGGTCGCAAGGAGTCAGACACGACTGAGCGACTGAACTGAACTGAACTGAATCTTGTGTCAAAAACACCTTCACAGAAATATCCAGAATAATATTTGATAAAATATTTGGGTACTATGGCCTAACCAAGTTGACATGTAAAATTAACCATCACAAGGGGCAAAGTCAAGGTTAAGCTCAGAGGATTGCTTTCCTATGTATTATTTTAATCTGGTTTTATTCCAGAGGAAACTTTATAGTGACTCTTTGGCTCTTCTTCCCAAACTAGAGTAAGCATCCCCACTGTCTCTGCCCTGGGGTACCCTGCAGTATGATGGGGGAATGGGAAGCTTTAAGATAAACAGGACACATCTTCCTGGAATGTTAATTTTACCTAGTTTTGAGGAAAAAAGTACAGAATTAAAATATGTTAGTACTGAAATAAGATTAAAAATATTATGAATAAAATTATAAATCCTCAAGACTTAAAGTTAAAACATGAGGCATCAGTATTTTTTTAATTTCTTAAGGCTACTTCCCAGACTGTCTTTTCCCCAGGAGAACATACTCATATAAGTGAACACAGATTGAACAGTATGAGAAATTCTGTTCAGTGTGATAGAAAGTAGTAGTATTTCCCTGATAACTTTTTTATGAAGTTCTAGAATTACAGAGAATTACAGAGATTAAAAAAAAAAACCTTCTATGTCAACTTCTCTGAATTAACAAATAGTAACAGTTCTGGTTTTAATTCATATATATATCTATATATAAATATTTGTGGCATATATAAACATATGTGATCAGAGAGAGGTAAAGATGTACATTTTAAGAAATTCAGGTAGAACTCATCCCCTTCCTCAATCCTTTTCCTTTCCTTTCTCCTTTGAGGAAACCAGTATCATAAATCTGGTATTTCCTTCTAGTCCATGTTTTTAATGTCCAAAAATCATATTATATTTTAAAAAACATTTACATAAATAGTTCTGGTCTTTGTTTTTTTGAGATTCATTCATTCATTCAATAAAAATGAATTGAGTACCTACTGTGTTGCTAGGCATTGCTTTTAGTGCTGGGGATATAGCTCTGAAAAAAATAGACAATAATATCTGCAATCATGGGCTAACATACTAGTGGAGAGCTTTTTAAAACTTATGTGTAGAGATCTAGTTCACTTATTTTAATTGCTTTATAGTAGTCCATTATATGAACAATCTGCATTTTTCCTCTTAATTCAAGTGATTGTCGTAAGTGCTATTGACCAGTATTTCCAGTTGAACCTTTTTCTGATGCATAGAGTAGGATTATATTTTGGGGGCTCCCTTGAGCTGTATCAACACCACATACTGAGTTGCCCTCCTGTATGGTATCCTCCTTAATCTACTTGGGCTCTAATACTCAGTGTTAGGCTTCTGTGCTGCCTGAATGCCCTTCTCATTCCTGTTTGGCCCTGACACAGCTGCCTTCGTATACATGCAGTCTTACCACACTAGGTCCCTCGTATCCCATGCTGGTCCATCTTACCCCTTATCCAGTAGTATATGAATGCTCTCATTTATTTGGATCTTCTTTAACTGTTTTCTGCTTTTTTAGTGAACAAGTCTTATATATCTTTTATCATATTTATCCCTAGTTATTTTATATTTTTTGATGCCTATTTTCAATGGTATTTCTTTTAAAATTTTAATTTTCAGTAATTTATTACTAGTATACTCTTAAATTTGTGTATTTATCTTTTATTCTGCAATCTTATTAAATCATTTACTAATTCTAGGAGCTTTTTTGTATATTACATTGAATTTTCTATGTAGCTGATTATCTTATCTGCAAATAAAGACAGGTATATTTTTTTCTTTCCAATTGGGATGCTTTCTTTTCTGGTTTGGTTTCCTTGTCTTGTTGAACTAGTTAGAGCCTCTGAAAGTGAAGTGAAAGTGAAAGTTGCTCAGTCATGTCTGACTTTTTGCGACCCCATGGGCTATACAATCCATGAAATTCTCTAGGCCAGAATACTGGAGTGGGTTGCCGTTGCTGTCTCCAGGGGATCTTCCCAGCCCAGGGATAGAACCCAGTTTCCTGCATTGCAGGCAGATTCTTTACCATCTGAGCCACAAGGGAAGCTGGTTAGAGCCTCTGCTGCTGCTGCTGCTGCTGCTGCTAAGTCGCTTCAGTCGTGTCCGACTCTGTGCGACCCCATAGATGGCAGCCTCCCAGGCTCCCCCGTCCCTGGGATGAGGCTAGATATCTTTTTCCTGTTCCTGATCTTAGGGGGAATGTATTTAACCATTAAATCATATGTTAGGTGTAATTTTTGGTACATGTAATTTATAAGGTTAAAGAAGTTTGCTATTATTTCTGGTTCTTGAAACTTTGTGTTAGGAATGAATATTGGTTTTGTCAAATGCTTTTTCTGTGTAAATGAGATGATCATCAGCATGCTAAGTTGCTTCAGTTGTGTCTGACTCTTTGCAACCTATGGACTGTAGCCCACCAGGCTTCTTTGTCCATGAGGATTCTCCAGGCAAGAATACTGGAGTGGGTTGCCATGCCCTCCTTCAAGGGGATCTTCCCAGCCCAAGGACAGAACCTGCACTGGTGCCTGCATTGGCAGGCGGGTTCTTTACCACTAGTGCCAGGTGATCATACGTTTCTTAAAAAATGCTTTTAGTTTCTTAATATGATGATTTATATTAAATGTTAAATGTTAAACTTGCATTCATGGACTAAATCCCACCTGGTCATGATATACTGTCCTTTTTAATATGATGCGGTATTTCATTTGCTAAAATTTTGTTAAGGATTTTTGTATCTGTGTTCATGAGAAATGTTTATCTGTGGTTTCCTTTTTCTGTTATATCTTTTGGAGTCAGATTCATGCTAGCCTTATGAATAACTTGGAAATTTTCCTGTCTTTGATTTTTGGAAGAATTTGTATAGTATTAGTAATTATTTTCCTTAAACATTAATACTTGGTAGAATCTACCATTGAAACCACTTGACCCAGGAGATTTCCATGTTTTTGGTAAGAAAGTTGTTAACTACAGATTTAATTTTAAAAATAAATACATGGCTGTTTGCATTTTGTGTTTCTTGAGAAAATTTTGTTTATTTATATCTTTCAAGTAATTTGTCCATGTTATCCAAATTGTTGAATTCATTAACAAAAATTGTTAATTGTATTACTCTATTATTTTAACATGTAGAATCTGTAGTGATACTTTTTCTTTGGTTACTTATGTTGATGATTTGTCTTTTCTGTCCTTGGTTCTGTCTCATTATTTTGGCTAGTTGTTTGTCAATTTTATTAATTTTTTGAAAATAGCATCCTTAGGTTTTATTGTTTTTTTTCCTTATTTTTCTATTTTACTGATTTTTGATATGAGGAGAAGGGGACAACACAGGATGAGATGGTTGTATGGCATTACTGACTCAATGCACATGAGTTTGGGTAAACTCCAGGAGTTGGTGATGGACAGGGAGGTCTGGCATGCTGCAGTCCATGGGGTCACAAAGAGTCAGACACGACTGAGCGACTGAACTGAACTATTTCCTTTCTCCTATTTAATTGCAATCTAAGTTGCTCTTTTTTTTTGGTTGAAGTATAATTGATTTGCGATGTATTAGTTTTAAGTGCACAGCAAAATGATTCAGTCATACACACAGATGTGCACACACACATGCCTGGCTTGTTGCAGTCCTTTGGGTTGCAAAGAGTAGGACACGACTGGGCGACTAAACAGCAACTCTCTCTCTATCTACCTGTCTATCTCACATCTTCCTTATCCATTCATCTGTTGATGGACACTTGGGTTGCTTCTGTATCTTGGCTATTGTAAATAATTTGCTCTTTTTTCTAGCTTTTTCAGGTGGAAGCCCGGGGCATTGATTTTGGTTCTGTTTTCTAATGTAGCTAGTTAAAGCTGTACATTTCTCTTTAACAGTGCTTTAACTGAATCTTACATGTTTTATAATGTTACAGTTTTTTTTAAATTTATTTAAAATATTTTCTAATTTCCATTGTGATTTTAAAAATGTATTTCACAGACTATTTAGAAGTTCATTGGTTAATTTCTAAATATTAGGGGATTTTCCTGATGTATCAAAGTTGATTTATATTTTAGTTCATTGTGTTCATAAATGTAAAATATATGATTTCAATCTTTTATATTTTTTGAGACTTGTTTTATGGCCTGAAAATTACATATACACTTTAAAACAATATGTATTGTTACTGAGAAGAGCATCTTTAACTATCATTTAGACATACTGGTTGATAGCATTGTGCAGCTTTTCTACATCCTAATGATTTTGTATTTGTTATTTGCTGACAGGCGAGTGTTGAAATTGCCTATTATGATTGGACTTACATATGTGTTCTTTTTATTCTTTCAATTTTTTCAGTGTATATTTTGAAGCTCTCTTATTGGTTGCATACATATTAAGCATTGTTTTATCTTCTTTATGAAAGGACCCATTTATTATTACGGAAAGTTCTTCTTCATCCCTGGTAATATTTTTTCTGAAATATATGTTGTTTGGTATTAATATAGCCAGTGACTGCTGCTATCTTTTTGCTTAATTTTTACATTGCCTATTTTAAGATACATTTTTTTAAAATATTTTTAACAGCCTCATTGAGACATAGTTCATATACTTTTCACTTCATTTATTTAAAACATACAGTTCAGTGGCTTTTAGTGTATTCAGGGTTGTATGACCATCATCACAGTCAATTGTAGAATGTTTTTATTCTTCACAAAAGAAACTCTGAGCCATCAGTATTCAATTTTTTCCTGTCCCCTGCCTCCCTTGCCAGCTACTGGGAATCACTGATCTGCTTTCTGTCTCTTCATATTTACTGATTCTGGACATTTCATATAAATGGAACCATATAATATATGATGTTTTGTGATTGGCTTCTTTCATTTAACATAATGTTTCCCTGGTTAATCCATGTTGTACCATATATCAGTACCTTATTTCTTTTTATTGCTGAATATTCCATGCATGGATGTACCACACTTTATTTATCCATTCATTAGTGGATGAGCATTTGGGTTGTTTAAGTTTTAGGGTTTTACAAATAATGCTTCTATATATTTTTGTTTATAATTTGTTGTGTGGAAATATGTTTTCATTTCATTTTTCTTGGCTTTCTTGAAATTTTGCTGGATCATGGTAATTCTGTGTAACTACTCAAGGAACTGCCAGATTTTTCTCCAAAGCAGCTGTGCCATTTTACCTTACCCCCAGCAGCATATGAGGATTTGATTTTCTATACATCCTAGCCAGGACTTATAATTGTCTTTTGATTATGGCTATCTTGGTGGGTGTGAAATGGTATCATATTGTTCACCTTCATTTTTGAAATCTATTTTTGATGGATATGTAATTCTAAGTTTATAGATTCATTTGTTCTTGAGATGTCTTTTTTTTTTTTGTCTTCTGGCTTATACAATTTCTGAGGAAGAAGTATATGAACAGCTTTTTTTGGTCACTCTCCTTATTGGGTCTTTTCTCTAGCTATTTTAAAACTTTTGTCTGTAAAATTTGTTCTCAGCAATTTGATTTTGATGTGCTTTTGTATAAATATGAATGTATGCATTCATGTATGTGTGTATTTATCCTGCTTGTGGTTTGTTTAGTTTCTTGGTTTTGTGAGTTTATAATTTTCATAAAATCTGAAAGATGTTCAGATACTACTTTTCCAAATATTATTTTTTGGTCCTTTTTCCATCCTCATTCTGAGATTTCAGTTTTATCTATGTTGGACAACTTCACAAAATCCCATAGGTGATTTGAGGATCTTCTTTTTTTCCAATCTTTTTTCTCTGTACTTTATATGGGATAGGTTTTATTGCTGTGCTCTTTTTCATTGTCAAATCTTTTAATTTCATCCAGTGAAATTTTCATTTCAGATGATATATTTTTCATCTTTAGGAGTTCCATTTGGTTTTTTATGTTTAAATTCATTTGTTATTTTTCATCTTTTAAAAATACATGTTACAGTGCTCTGATTTCTCTGTTTATGTACTTCTTTGCTAGTTTTGTCATTTTTGGTATTTTGGATTTCTCTGAAGATTGTTTTTCCTAATTATAGGTCAATTTTTTGTTCTTTGCATGTCTTATAAGTTTTGATTAGATAATGGCCATTATATTCTGTTGCTGAGTGTTTGAATTTGGGGGGACTTTTCTTTCTTACAAGATATTGGTCTTTGTTTTGGCAAATAGTTTAGTTGTTTGCAGATCCATTTGAATCCCAGTCTCCTCAGACCCCATTTTTAAGCTCAGCTAACCTTTCCTTTTGGGGCTTCCCTGGTGGCTCAGCTGGTAAAGAATCCACTTGTAATGCGGGAGAACTGGGTTTGATCCCTGGGTTGGGAAGGTCCTCTGGAGAAGGGAAAGGCTATTCACTCCAGTATTCAGGCCTGGAGAATTCCATAGACTGTATAGTCCATGGGATCGCAAAGAGTTGGACATGACTGAAAGATTAAGCACAACTTTTCCTTTATTACAGGGGTTGCTTGGAGTAGTATTCATCTCCTTTGAAAAACTCTGAAATCCCCAAGGGGTCTGTACTTTGGCTGTTCAGAGTTCACATGTTTTCTCTGTTTTGTCTGAGCTCCTTGAAGTATTTATCTTACATCTCCCTTCTGTCTGTCTCTCCTTCTTTGTTCTTCCTGTCTTTCGTTCCCTTCCTTTTTTTCCCTTCCCTCCCTTCTTTATTCCTGTTCGTGCAGAATTTTACTTTTCCTATGCCTGGCCTAGTACTCAGCAACGGCTCAAGGGAATTCGTGTATAAATTTCTGCACTTCTTTCTGCATTGCTTCCCTTTTTTGAGGAAATTCTGCACAACCTTAAGGTGTATCATTATTCCTGAACCGCATCTCTGATGCTAACTCTGCTAAGTTGTTGGGCTCTGTTTGGGTTTTCTCTGACTGTGTCCATGATCTAGAAATCACATTCAGGTAACTATTAAATTCTCCTTGTTTGTTTTCCTTTTTTCAGAGACCACAGTTTTGTGTTATTTGATGTTCACTGTCTGAAAGCAGTTGTTTTATGAATTTTAGCTAGTTCCCAGGTGGTGTTAGTGGTGAAGAACCTGCCTGCCAATGCAAGAGGCATAAGAGGCATGAGTTTAATTCTTGGATAGGAAAGATCTCCTGAAGAAGGGCATGGAAGCCCACGTCAGTGTTCTTACCTGCAGAATCCCATGGCAGAGAAGCCCGGTGGGCTACATTCGATAGGATCGCAAAGAGTTGGACATGACTGAAGTGACTTAGCACACATGTAGCTAGTATTTTTCTTCTTAAGAGTGGGAGTTCATTCTCTTCCTTGTTATTCCTTCATGACTAGAAGCTTAGTTACTTTTTTTTAAAGCTATAAATACTGATTAAATACTAGGTTTTGTGCTCCCTGAGGAAAGCTATCTGACCATCTTTCTATCATTAGCTCATAGAAGGAATTAAGTATTTTTTATTAATGATCTTTAATTAGGAAAGACAACAGTATTTTCTGTGGTGAAAGCTTTTATTTCATATTTTTATCATACTCTGAATTAAAACAAAATTCTCATGGGTAGTTGTGATCCACTTTGAGAGATCACTTATTAGAAATTTAACACCTGTCATGTGAAAGAGTGCCATGTGCTATGCTGTGCTTAGTTGCTCAGTTTGTCTGACTCTTTGAGACCCCATGGACTGTAGCCCACCAGGCTTCTCTATCCGTGGGGATTCTCCAGGCAAAAATACTGCAGTGGGTTGCCATGCCCTCCTCCAGGGGATCTTCCCGACCCAGGGATTGAACTCAGGTCTCCTGCATCGCAGGCGGATTCTTTACTGCCTGAGCCACCATGGAAGCCCAAGAATACTGGAGTGGGTAGCCTATCCCTTCTCCAAGGGATCCTCCCGACTCAGGAGTGGAACCGCGGTCTCCTGAATTGCAGGCAGATTCTTTACCAACTGAGCTACCTGGGAGGCCTGAAAGAGTTCCATACTACGGCAAAAAAGTACCAAAATTTAATTAGCCTATAATCAACATTCCTCTTTTTAGAATAGCATTCAATCATGTCTAAGTTATTCTGACCTTAAGTTATCCAGTTTTTAGGATTATTTTGACTTCATTTCGTGCCTCATTTTTAAAGCAATTTTTTGCTTTTATTTCATTTACATTCTTTCTGCTCATATCTCTACTGGGGAATCTGCATAAAGTGGGAGAAGCGGAGAACTAGCACACACGCAAATGAAACTTGGGAACTGGCTTTTGATTCCATTTTAATAATGTTTAGAGGTTGTCAAAAGTAATGTCAAAGTTGTGTTCTAGATTTCCGTGGCCCCTGGAAATAGAAGTTTATTCTTTTGTTGTCTGCTGTAGAGGAGTTTATTTGGAGGATCATGGAAATTTGAATGAATGCTATTGATCTGTTATTGGTGAAATATGAATATGTTAGGGAAAGGACAATGGAGAAATAAAGTAACATTCTTTATTGCCAGAAATCACTGGATTTTATACTAATTAGCCTTGAAAAATGTGGTGTTATTTGACAGACCAGATGTTTCCAGCTTACAGCCATGTGTCTCATCAGTGAATGTGCCTGTGTCCGCAGGCAACATTGTTAGATTTTTCTCATTCTGTAAACAGTGTTCCAAAATATAACTAGACCCTAAAGTGTGTTTATCTTTTGGCTTAATTTCTGAGTTTATATCCATTCTAAAGTTTCTCTCTAGAGGAAATGCATTTTATTGCACATAGCTCTTCATACCTAATTGTAGTATAAACACCATTATGTTTACACTAAACCATGTAAATTGTACTGTTTTTGAGTCTATAACATTTTGATAAAAGCAACCATTTCAGGTTAAGCTGTATTTGTAGTTTTATTTCTAAATTTAGGGGAAATAAATTTCTTCCCTTCATTTATTTGGATTAAAATTTTGATTTTTGGAACACAGGAAGGGAAAACATAAAGAAAACAAGTAAATCCAACCTCTAGACTTTAGTGTTTGTGGTATTAAGTGTATTGGAGTAAAAAGAATTTAAGTATCTACCATGAAATTCATTCTTAAAACCTAAAGTAGAACTAGAAGACTTTCACTTAAAGGATCAGAACTAAGTTTTTCCTCAGTTCAGTTCAGTCGCTTAGTAATGTCCAACTCTTTGCGATCTCATGGACTGCAGCACGCCAGACTTCCCTGTCCATTACCAACTCCTGGAGCTTGCTCAGACTCATGTCTACCGAGTCAGTGATGCCATCCAACCATCTCATTCTCTGTTGTCCCCTTCTCCTGCTGCCTTCAGTCTTTCCCAGCATCAGGGTCTCTTCTAAAGAGTCAGTTCTTCGCATCAGGTGGCCAAAGTATTGGAGCTTCAGCTTCAGCATCAGTCATTCAAATGAATATTCAGGACTGATTTCCTTTAGGATTGACTGGTTTGATCTCCTAGCAGCCCAAGGGTTTTTCCTATACCAGGTATATTATGGGAAATGTAGAAATTAAAAACATGAAGAAATTTATTACCTTTAAGGTTTCTATCCGAAGGAAAGGAAAAATCACAGTTAACATTTTTGTACGTATTTTCCTAGTCATTTTCTATGTACTTGTTTGTGTGGGGGCTTATATTTAGTATATGTAGCCATACATAGATACATATTCATAATTTACACATATATATATTTGTAATTTTGAAAAACATGATTATACTTGTGAATTCTATTTTTTGAATTAACTTTCATTCAACAATATTGTGAACACTTTGCTATTAATTCTTTGGATATACATATATACTACATGGATATATCATAATCTGTTTAACCAATTCCTTGTTAATAGAATTCTAGTTTAGTATTTTATTTGCTAATATAAATAAATATAATTCAAGAGACTTATACATATTTTTGTGCATCTAATTTTTTGGCGGGGAGAAATGCAACTGTTTAGAATATGTATTTGGTAATATTTTTCATTGAAAACTTGTATCAATAGTATAAATTTGTTTACCAGCAGGCTGTGAATTCTCATTTATTGAAACTTCTGATAATAATATCCATTACCTTTTAAGAAATCTTCGGCAGTGTGAATGACAAAATCATATTTTTGACTCTGATGTCTTAATATCAGTCCAACTTCTTTTTTCAT
>SJYQ01004270.1:177501-189119 GCA_006410935.1 Redunca redunca
GATATGCAGATGATACCACCCTTATGGCAGAAAGTGAAGAGGAACTAAAAAGCCTCTTGATGAAAGTGAAAGAGGAAAATGAAAAAGTTGACTTAAAGCTCAACATTCAGAAAACTAAGCTCATGGCATCTGGTCCTGTCACTTCATGGCAAATAGATGGGGAAAGTGGCTGACTATTTTTTGGGCTCCAAAATCACTGTAGATGGTGACTGCAGCCATGAAATTAAAAGACGCTTACTCCTTGGAAGGAAAGTTATGACCAACCTAGACAGCATATTAAAAAGCAGAGACTTTACTTTGTCAACAAACGTCTGTCTAGTCAAGGCTATGGTTTTTCCAGTGGTCATGTATGGATGTGAGAGTTGGCCTGTAAAGAAAGCTGAGTGCCAAAGAATTGATGCTCTTGAACTGTGATGTTGGAGAAGACTCTTGAGAGTCCCTTGGACTGCAAGGAGATCCCACCAGTCCATCCTAAAAGAGATCAGTCCTGGGTGTTCATTGGAAGGACTGATGTTGAAGCTGAAGCTCCAATACTTTGGCCACCTGATCTGAAGAGTTGACTCATTTAAAAAGACCCTGATGCTGGGAAAGATTGAGGGCAGGAGGAGAAGGGGACAACAGAGGATGAGATGGCTGGAATGCATCACCAACTCAGTGGACGTGCTGCTGCTGCTGCTAAGTTGCTTCAGTCATGTCCAACTCTGTGTGACCCCATAGATGGCAGCCCATCAGGCTCTTCCATCCCTGGGATTCTCTAGGCAAAACACTGGAGTGGGTTGCCATTTCCTTCTCCAATGCGTGAAAAGTCAAAGTGAAGTCACTCAGTCATGTCTGACTCTTAGTGACCCCATGGTCTGCAGCCTACCAGACTCCTCCATCCATGGGATTTTCCAGGCAAGAGTACTGGAGTTGGGTGCCATCACCTTCTCTTCAACGGACATGAGTTTCGGTAAACTCCAGGAGTTGGTGATGGACAGGGAGGCCTAGCGTGCTGCAGTTCATGGGGTCGCAAAGAGTTGGACATGACTGAGCAACTGAACTGAACTGAACTGATCAGGTTATTTTGTGGGTCTCTTATTTCTGACTTCCTTGTTAAGTTTTTGATTAGTCCTCTAGTCTGCACTTTGTCCCAACCAAGATGAACAACAGGCCAGTAGATTTGGAAGTTCCCACCTCCTTTTTGTAACTGAGTTTGCTACTTTTCCTAACAGCGCTAGTCAGTATAGGATTTTCATCCTCTGCTCCAAATCATGTCAGCCCCTAATGGGAGAGAAGTTGCTCATTTTCCTGACAAGTTATAACCAGTGATGTGATGAGGGAAGGTGAAGAGGATGATGGACGTAGCCCCAGGGAAGAACACCATTAAGTCCCTCTCTGTTTATCAGTTTTCATGAATAAACCCTTCTCAAGCTATTGTTCTACTTTCCAGAGTCCTTTCTAATTTCCAGAGTCTGAAATGGCTGCTTGCAAAGTTTTGTCCAGTTTATATTTGCCTTTTGAGTAAAAGATGTGCTAAGTTCTTCTGTGTGCTACAGTTGAAAGTCTGTCCTTGGGTATTTTATTTTATAGGATGATTTTTATGGCACTGATAGGATCATTTTGTATTTCTCTTTATTTTCACTCTCTCTTTTTTTTTAATCTTTGTTCTTTATGTAATGAATTTCATTGGTGGATTTTCTATGTTTTCTGTATTTTTGGGATAAAAATCTTTTTGATTATAATTTATTAAGTTCTGTAATACATATATTAGTTTTTAATAATTTGATATTTATATTTCCATTTATGTGTTTATTGAAACATGAAACAGTCCTGCATTTGTCTTAATGTGAGTGAAAACTAATTTGGGCTAGAAATTAGAATAATCCCTGAGGAATATATCTGTGGCCCTAAAGAAGACTGAATTGAGCTAAAGGTGATGCAATTCCTTTTATAGGCATTATCCTGCACTGAAAACTCTGGAACATCTAGAGCATACCTATCTTCCTCAAGTAAGCCACTATCGATTCTGCAAGGTGATGGTGGACAATATCCCCAAGCTTCGAGAAGAAATTAAGGATGTGTCTATGTCCGATCTCAAAGACTTTCTGGAGAGTATCCGCAAACATTCAGACAAAATTGGAGAGACTGCCATGAAGCAAGTAGGTCTGGGGTTTATGATAGGCTGGCTCATGACTTTGCAAGTATTCTGTTACACAGATTTCTTTTTGCTAAGTGTCTTAATTGTTTTTTGTCATTTTAGGAAAGTGCTTCATCTTTATGGGAACATGTGATTTTAAAATATTTTTTATTTTCTTAACAGAGCAGTGAATCATTTACCAGTATATTGTTTTGCTCTGTGAATGCTCAGTAAATATTAATTGGCTGTTACGGTTTATACTGTTGTTTTGAAGAGCTTTTTCTATTTTTTGAATACTTTTCTTGACTTTGGGTATGATTCAAAGCCTCGGATTTTAAAAAGTACTGCTTCTAGTTAATGAGCTAAATTGTGCTGCATATACTTCTGGTTGATTATTTACTGTGCAAGCAAAATGTTATATATGAGTATTTCTATAATTGTTATTTTGGATATCAGTGGGTATCGATGCAAAAAGGCCTGTTGGAAATGCTGTGATTTATGATCATAGAAAGGAATTTGCTTATAGCTTATTAAAAACTAACAAAGTATTTAGATTTTTTCTTTCAGTATCTTCATCTCTAATTTATGAAAGTCACACAGAACATCCAGAAGTACTTTGTTGTTATGAATAAAGAACAGTAGTAATTTGCAGTATTATTTGCTCTTTTGAAACTTAAGTCATGCTGATTTTATTAAAATTTCTCAGGATACCTTGATGTAACCTACAATAATAAGTAGTAGATTCATTTTTTTATGGGAAGTCTTTCTTGGTTCTATAAACAACTATGTTCTGAATAAGTCATTTGTAGTTCATATCATTCTGTGAGAAAGGAGGGAGCAGGTCATATTTTGGGTCAGATTTTCGGTCTCAGCTATTCTTTTAGGTATTTGATTCTGTAAAAGAGATCTGCCTGTTGGAAATCCCTTTCCTAAGAGAATACAGATATTCTTTTCCCCTTTCTCCTTTACATTTTTTTATTACTATACTTTTCAAAGTGGAAAGTTTAAAACTAGTTGATGATAAACTTTGATGGAAATAATCATATCATGTCCTTTTTTTTTGTGATGTAGAAAAAATTTAATCATTGGAAATATACTTTTGCTTTGCTGTGTATATTTCTAGTACAGGGATGAAAGTATCTTGTAAGGCAAGTCTTTATTGTGGTTGAAAATTTTTTACTAACCTTTCAAAATATTGAAGAATAGAGTTGCTTTTTCTAGGCCTTTGCTTGAGAAATTACTTCGGTTTTGAAGTAAAAGAGAAGATTCCATGAAGAGTATTATTATTTCATTTAATGAGATTATCTGTCTCTCCCCCTAATTATCTGAAGAAATTATGGCCGAGGGCAGGGAGGTGATTTGCTCAAGTTCAGTTTATAAAGGTCAGGTCCTGTAGTAAAGAATTCAGATTAGATTGAGATGAATTTATCTGCTGTGTCATTCAGTCTGTATAAACTGTTAGCTGTTGGCTGTATTTTTTGTCATTTAAAGAAATAGTGATGAAATCTTTTGTGAATTCAGGACTTTTTAATCAATTGATAACCCTTTATTCCTCCTATAATATTTTTCATCTCAAGTATAGCTCTTATTGCATGTATTACTATCTTATGCTATAAGATCCTTGAGTAAGGATATCTTACACATTTTAAAATCTTCTGTAGTCCCTAAAAAGTAAGGAAAGTGGGAGGGAGAGAAACTACCACATACCCACATACTTTGTACATGTAGGTGTTCAATAAATATTTGTTTGAATTCATGGATGTTGGATAAAAGGGAAAGGTTATGGTTTATTTCTCTCTTATGTCAAGTCCAGAATGATGTTTCTGATTTGTGATGGTTTTCTTTGCAATGGAGATTTAAGAAATGTCTCCATTATATGACTCTGTCATTTTTAATATGGTTTTGAAGATTGCTGCAGAAGGGGAAAGACCAAAGAGTATTGGATGTGGTAGGTTTTTTTTTTTTTTTTTTTAAAGAAGCTTGTTTATTTTGTTCTTAGCACACATTTTATTATTTATCTATCTTTTTGTTTGTTACTTTGGCTGTTCCCTGTGGCATGTGGGATCTTAGTTCCCTGACCAGGGATCAAACCCTCATCCGTTGCACTGGGAGTACAGAACGTTAACCACTAGACCACTAGGGAAGACCCTGTGGTAGGGTTTTTTGGGCCAGGCATGGAGGTGACACATCATCACTACTGATTTCATTGGCCAGAACATAAAAACATGGCCATACCAACCTGCAAGGGAGACTGGGAAGTATAATTTCACTCTAAGAGAAGAACACAGTTTTGGTGAATAGCAGCTAGTCTCTGGCACAGTCTACTCTTTTGCTCATCAAATATGACTTCATTCTTCCTTTCATCCATAGAACATTTCTGTCCCTTCCCTAAGGAATACAACCTAATATCCCATCTAGTTACTACATCCATCTCAAAGAATGGTATTTTCCAGGGATGTTCAGTACTCTCCATCAGATCCAGATGTGGCTCTTCAGTGGGCTGTTGACCATGGAGAAGCTAGAACAGAATAGCTACAATAAAAAGCTTCCATTTAGAAATGGGAAGAACAGGAGATGTACAGTATTCCCTGTTTCATATCAAAACATCTAATCTTTTTGGGTCATCATTGGCAAATCTTTCTGAGTTAGTAATAGGGGAACTTCCTTGCTTAGATGTTCACTCTCTGGAAAGAACTCCTTTGTTGCATCTTAGTTTTTCTTTCCCTTTTTTTTTTTTTCTGTGTACATTTCTGGAGTGTGTGCTGGGGAATTGACAGTCATTTGAATACTTATTTTTCTCTCTGTAGATACACATATACAGCTAGACTTAAGTCTACAACCACATTTATATATCTATGTATCTTTCAGTGCCTGCTTTCTGCTCTACAAGTTTAGGAGCCCAACGTTTGTTTTAATGTTCTGAACAAAGATTTATTTAGTCCAGATTTGTGGGTTTTTGGCAGTATAGTTACCTCAAAACTTAGTAGACCTCTGATCTCTTTGTTTCCAGTAGGTTCTGTTTAGATAGTGTACCCAGTGTTCTTTTCTAAATCTAATTTTCAGGAATGATTTTTTTCTTCTTCCCTGTTTGGAGAGGTCGTGGAATTGGGGGAGAATAACTCATGCCTCATGTCTTTTTTCTTATTTTAATGGCCCTACGTGGAGGCCATATGAAATAGTGAGTAAAAAAACCATACCTGAATCTAATTTTTGCCTCAAAATTAAGTTCAACAAGTTTTTCTTTGGACTTAATTGCTCAAACTTTTACCTTCTTTTTCTTTTACTGTTTGGGATCTGTATGTGTTCAGCTTTCTGACCCTCTGAGGCCCAAGTTTCTGGGCTCAGAAATATGGCCCAAATTTTAGTTTGCAAATTGGGAAATTCTGTGCTCGTCTCTTTTGTGTAAAACCTTGCTAAAAGCAGAAAGTAAATGCCAGTACACACTATAACTCTGTACATTCACTTATAGAGCTACAGGCCCAGTAGCCACGTGGTATGCCTTTTCATTTATTACTGGTTCCCGTTTTACCAGTTTTTTTTGTTGTTGTTGTTTGTTTGCCACAATATCATAGGGCTCTTCAGGCTTTTGACTTGCTGTATATATATTCTTACTGCCTACTGCCTGACCTCTAAACTGCTGCCATTTATTTTAGGCTTTTTTTGTTACTTTTTGTTATCAACACCATTCTTCCAACTCTAATGCTTGTTTCTTTAAATAATGCTATCTCTTATAATAGTTAAGCTCTAAAATCTCACCCTAGAAATTCCATTTTTTTGCCTAGGTGAAGTCTGCAAGTGACTGTGAAGGGATCTATCACTTCATGTGACTTTCAGTGTCACAGCAGTAGGGAAAGGAGTAAGAGCATTAGGGACTTGGTTTTTCATTGACCAACTTGTAAGTGATACATATGACTGCTGCCAGCATTATATTGGCTGAAGCTCACACACTGCAAGAGAGGATTGGAAATACAGTTTATCTGTGTGACTGGGAGAAAGAGGAAATAGTTTTGGTGAATAGCTAGCTACTCTGCTACAACCTACTATTACATAGCCTAGAAAAATACATATCCCCATGTTTTTTTTCCTTTTTTCTTCACAGTTTCATCTCTTTAACATTTCTCCCCTGTATGTTTGCCTTATAATTTACTGATCCAGCTTTTAGCATTGTCTGTGCCACTAATCATCATTTTTAGTTCAACAACTGCAGTTTTGGTCTTAAAAATATGTTCTTGTCCTTTAAAGAAAAATTTAAGTGGCCTTCTTTAGAATCATACAAGAAAACAGATTTGAAAGTATCAGTTTTGATAGTTGATCTAAGTGCAATTATATAGTACATTATGCTTTTTCTTCGTGGACATCTCCCTTTTTCTTATTCTACTTACCCTATCCTGAGTTGCTGCATTGATCCATGGTTGAACTTTGTCCTTTGTAAAATGAAATGTTGGAGGCAGTTGGTAGACTGGCTTCTCTTTGGCATATACCATTTAAGCCACCAGAAGGACTCCACCAAATTGGGGTTTAATGAGCAAAATAGGCTCCAGACTTTTATCTGAGATTATAATCTCAAAGTGTTTGTTCAATTTTGTCAAGATATATGATGCAAAAATTACTATTTTAGGATGATGAAAAAATGTTGTTTGAGGGATATGTAGTTTTGTTCATTTTTCTGTATATCCAAGTTTCTGGATAAAGCTTTATCTGTAGGAAGATCTGTGCTCTGGTTTCATGTGGTAGGCAAAATTCTGAGATAGTCCTCAGGATTCCTGCCCCCTGGTCTGTACACCCTGTAAAATATTCTCCCTTGAGTGTGTGAACCTAGTGTATAAGGTGAGTACCTTTAAAGGAAGGTCTAGAGGTATAGTCAAACGTCCATATAGTCAAAGCTGTGGTTTTTCTAGTAGTCATGTGTGGATGTGAGAGTTGGACCATAAAGAAAGCTGAGCGCCAAAGAATTCATGCTTTTGAACTGTAGTGTTGGAGAAGACTTTTGAGCATTCCTTGGACTGTAAGGAGAGCAAACCAGTCAATCCTAAAGGAGATCAGTCCTGTATATTCACCGGAAGGACTGATGCTGATTCTGAAGCTCCTATACTTTGGCTACCTGGTGCAAAGAACTGACTCACTGGAAAAGGCCCTGATGCTGGGAAAGATCAAAGGCAGGAAGAGAAGGGGACGACAGAGGATGAGATGGTTGGACGGCATCATCAACTTGATGGACATGAGTTTGAGCAAGCCCTGGGTATTGGTGATAGACAGGGAAGCCTGGCGTACTGCAGTCCATGGAGTCACAAAGAGTTGGACACAACTGAGCAGCTGAAGTTGACTGAGAGGTTAGATACAGAAGTTAGAGAAATTAAAAACTGCGTCTGATGCTTAAATGTTGATCTTGAAGAAACAGATTGCCATGTTTTGGAGAGGGCCATGTGGCAGGACATTGTAGGCCGCCATGAGTTGCTGAGAGCTATTCCCAGCCACCAGCCAGCAAGCAAATGGGGACCTGAGTTCTACAACCACAAGCAACTGAATTCTGGCAACAGTATGAGTAAACTTAGAAGACCCTGAGCTTCAGATGAAACCACAGGCCTGACTGACATCATGATTTCAGTTTGGTGAGACCTTGAAAAGAAGACTCAGCACAAACCTGCTTAACTTCTGATCTATGGAAACTCAGATAATATTTTTGTGTACTTTTAAGTCACTAAGTGTATAGTAGTATATTACACTGCTGCTGCTGCTGCTAAGTCGGTTCAGTTGTGTCTGACTCTGTACGACCCCATAGACGGCAGCCCACCAGGCTCCCCTGTCCCTGGGATTCTCCAGGCAAGAACACTGGAGTGGGTTGCCATTTCCTTCTCCAATGCGTGAAAGTGAAAAGTGAAAGTGAAGTCGCTCAGTTGTGTCCGACTCTTAGCGACCCCATGGACTGCAGCCCACTAGGCTCCTCCGTCCATGGGATTTTCCAGGCAAGAGTACTGGAGTGGGGTGCCATTGCCTTCTCTGAGTATATTACACAGTAATAGAGAATTAATATACTCCTAATTTGGTCTTGAATAGAATTACTTTTTACTGAACTGTACATTTTAATTTTGCCTTTGGATCTAGGAAACAATGGTAAAACTGTGTTAAGCTAGAAGTCTCTGCGGAGAAGGCAGTGGCACCCTACTCCAGTACCCTTGCCTGGACAATCCCATGGATGGAGCAGCCTGGAGGGCTACAGTCCATGGGGTCGCTAAGAGTCAAGACACGACTGAGAGACTTCACTTTCATGCATTGGAGAAGGAAATGGCAACCCAGTCCAGTGTTCTTGCCTGGAGAATCCCAGGGACAGGGGAGCCTGGTGGGCTGCCATCTATGGGGTCACACAGAGTTGGACACGACTGAAGTAACTTAGCAGCAGCAGAAGTCTCTGAGTCTTTCAGTTGTTTTCCAATATACCTGGGGAGCTGTAGAAAATCAAGAGAATGTATAAGTATGGATGTGAGAGTTGGACTGTGAAGAAAGCTGAGTGCCGAAGAATTGATGCTTTTGAACTGTGGTGTTGGAGAAGACTCTTGAGAGTCCCTTGGACTGCAAGGGGTTCTAACCAGTCCATTCTAAAGGAGATCAGTCCTGGGTGTTCATTGGAAGAACAGATGCTAAAGCTGAAACCCCAGTACTTTGACCACCTCATGCAAAGAGTTTACTCATTGGAAAGACTCTGACGCTGGGAGGGATTGGGGGCAGGAGGAGAAGGGGACAACAGAGAATGAGATGACTGGATGATATCACCGACTCAATGGACATGAGTTTGAGTCAACTCCAGGAGTTGGTGATGGACAGGGAGGCCTGGCATGCTGCGATTCATGGGGTCGCAAAGAGTCGGACACGACCGAGTGACTGAACTGAACTGATAAGTATGAAACTGTTAGGGAAAGCACACTGACTAAACTGCCCACCCTGGCCAGGCTCTATAGTAACCATTTGCATGAGTTATTTTACAATAGGAAGTCCTGGTAAGGAACACGGACTTAATAAGTCACCACCAACTGGAAGAGTTTGGGAAAGGTCAAAAGGAAATGTTACGTGTCCTACCACCTCCCAGAAATCCTTCTCACTGGCATCCGTCTTGGCACAAGGTGTGCACCACCAGGAAGGACTCTGAGTCAGACTGACTGGCCAAAGACAACCTGGAAACTAATCTGATCGCCATAAAACCCGAGGCTGTGAACCATGTTGTAGAGCAATTCTCCTGGGTTCCTTTACCTTCCTGCTCTCTGCCCAGTTTCCCCTTCCCAATAAAGTCTCTTGCTTTGTTAGCATGTGTGTCTCCTTGGACAGTTCACTTCTGAGTATTAGACAAGAGCCCAATCTTGGGCCTTGGAAGAGTTTCCCCTTCCTACAACAAAACCTAGAATAGAAGTTTAATCATATACCGGAATCTGAGGAGGAATTTTAAAATTGTTCATTCTACTGTTTATTGTCCTTTTGAATTTTAAGTAGTTTTATTAAAAAAGCAAAACAAAAAACCCCACGTTCATCTTCCTGTATATCTCTTAACATGAATTGGATTGAAAGCATTTAATGGACCCTCCTGTGAGCTCTGCTACAAGAAGTAGAGCCATCTTTAAAGCAAGTAGAAAAACCTTCCCTTTTGTCCTATCCCATTTTCAATTTTAGCTTGACCTGATTTTATAAAAAATGTCTAAAGTAGTTCTTTGTTAATTGTATACTGTTTTTTAGTTTTCTTTATGAAATTGATTTCTGTAATTCACTTGTTATGGAATTGATTTGTGCAGGAGGGAAGTTCTGTATTTGTTATTTTGATTAGTTTGCCTTAGGCTTTGTGGGACTAAATAACATTTGTAACATAAACATTCTTGGCTAGGTTGATTTCTATGTGAAGTCCTTTAACAAAAGGAAGAATTTATTTACTTTTAAAATTCTAACTTGGCTTTGCCAAATTATATGGGTTATATAACTGATGCTTAGAAAAGGAACTGGTTGCTCATAAAAGAAATTGAAGGCTCCCAGGCATTCTTCCTTTAGTAACTAGTTTTAAAGAAAGCGATCCTTGGGTAAGATTAGTTTTCACCATGGCTCTTTCCGTGGTCTTCCGAAGTGGCCCAGTGGCAAAGAATCCGCCTGTAATGCAGGAGACATGAGTTCAATCCCTGGGTAGGAAAGATCCCCTGGAGAAGGAAATGGTAACCCACTCCAGTATTCTTGCCTGGGGAATCCTATGGACAGAGGAGCCTGGCAGGCTGCAGTCCATGGGGTCTCAAATAATTGGACATGACTACGCGACTGAGCACACTCATTCACACAGTTCTTTCAGCCTTTGACTTTCTTTGGTTAAATCTTGGCTACAGCAAAATGAGCTCTTTTATTTATTGTGTAGAACATCTTTTGATTTAGATCAAGCATGGTACTACCAGCTGAGTTCATATAGGTCACGTAATGCCTGCCAAGTAAAAGCAGCATTGCCACTGAAACCTCTTTTGTGCTGGGTACTCTGCAAAACTTCCACAGAATATGGCCTTTGGAGTCAAAGAAGTTGATGCTCACTTGGTTTGATGTTCCTGGATTTACTTTTATTCTCTTTTCTTCTTGATTTTGGTATTTATGTATTTGTGCAATTTCTTGCTCCTTACTCTTTGATAATACAGATGGCCTTAGAGTAGGGTGGGGGAATATGGACCTGTAAAACAGGGATTCTTGAAGTTGGAACCAATCTGGAGTAGCTTATGCTAGATCGTACAATGTTAGAATCTGAAGAGGATAGTAGGCATTTAAGTTTACTGTTCAGTAATATGATAATTAACAGAATAGACTTTGCAATTTGGGTTAGACTCCTAGATTTGCCATTTGCTAGCTGTATGACAATGGGCAATTTACTAAACAAAACATTCAGTCTTCACAGCTCTATAGTTAGAGTTTTTAATCTTCTCTTCAAAGATGTGGAAATGTTTAGGGAAATCAAGGACTTAGATTAGTCCTAGGCTTATAATATATGTTAAATTAAAAAGAAAGAACCATCCTAGATGAATAGTGAATGTAAATAGATTCTAAGAGTATGGAGAAGGAGAAGATAAACTTGATGATTGAAATACTTTTAATTTTATTCCTAAAATTCAGTTTTCTGTCACAATTGTCAGCCTTGAATTAGATTTAACTTTTAAACACTTTTCCTCCTTCCCATAAAAATTATTTCTATTATGTATACTTTTAAAATATTTTGCACCTGATTTCAGTTAAAAAGATGAACATTAAATTTAAAAGGGCAGTGACTCAATTCATGTTGCATGAAAGAACATACAGAATTTGTTTCTTAAATCTGAGGACAATATGGAGGCTTGGTTTTGAGTTTTCTTCAGGATAAAAAGGAAACTATGGTATGTGTATGTGTGTGTAAATATAATACATGTATTATTTATTTGCTTTGACTAAGCAAAGCATGCTAGCTTATTGGGGAAATTTTTCTGTTATGAAAGGTAAATTGTCATATGGGTTCTCAATATAATTT